>BSBK01013737.1:47500-75354 GCA_027943335.1 Chamaecyparis obtusa | reverse complement strand
GTAATATATATATATATATATATATATATATATATACATACATACATATATATATATATATATATATAATAAAAGATGGATTAGATGAACCAACCCTTGGGTGCTCCTACATCACCTAATAATTAAAACATAGCCTAAAAAACTAAAATGATGAACTTAAACATGATATTCCAAACACTAAAATCACGTAGAGGTCTATAGAATAATAATAATAATATATGTACGTCATGACCTTGACATATTTTTTAAAGGGAAGTTATGAATAGTCTGCCAAAATTGAAAGATTTAGAGGTTTTCTTTCAATCATGTTTGGATCGTTATATGTGGATGTATAATTTAAGCTACGACTCCTCCATTGAGTAATTTTTTGCACAAACATGAAAATAATACACTAAATAATCTACAAATCGATCTCATTAACTACATAATTGTATACAAAATATAGACCAATTTCATTTCAGATAGACCCTCCAAATCTCTTCGGTGTACCCATTGCACACTAAGGTGCGATTGCTAGTATATTTATAATGAGATCACATTAGGGTTTTGTAGTTCCAACTCAAATTTTTAAACATTACCAAGCCTTAAAGAGATCATGCTTGCATTTGAACCTAAATACAAATTTAAAACAATAGAAATCTATAAGCATCTAGTTTTGGTAATTTAAAGTAATTTCATGGAAGGAAAAAGGACATCACAACATAAATGAGTTAAGTTTGTTCTCTTTTTTAAAAAACTAAATTATTATATTCTATGTATACATTTTATTAGATCACTATAAACAAATATTAGATATTCTTTTTTTCTCTTCATAATAATATGTTATTTAAATTCTACAATATATTTTTAATTAAAGTATTGTAATAATTTGAATAATATTTTTAAATTTAAAACCTTACTACTTATATAAAACTTAACTCATAACAATATTTTTATTATTTTATTTATTTCAATAATTTTATTAATTTTCAATTATAAATAATTCAACTTTTCCATTTGTTATTTGGTATACAAGTTTTATTAATTATAATTTTTAATTAAATTTAAAAAAAAAATAAAAAAATCAAATAATTGAATTGGATTCCAAACAAATTACCCCGTCACGATGCATAACATTCGAGTTGCCTGCACATTTTTATCGTTTATGGTTTTTTCTCTGTCAAACTAAACTTTCGTCAACTGAATTTCACGCAACTTACCTCCCATTTTCGTGTGAGCGCGACAACAGCCACTATTGACCGCGGTAGAGTCTGCAAAAACAAGAGACTCTTGACTTTGTATGGAAACGAAAGTAGGTATCTTAAATGTTACGACTAGAAAACAAAGACTCCTGAGCATTGCACATGGCTTTGTTACAGGCGAGGACAGTAGAGTTTGTTGAATGTCATTGCACATGGCTTGACCAGAGACTTTGTTACGCAAGTGGCCTGCAAAAACAAAACACTTGTCACCGTTGCACGCGAGGACACGACATATTTGTGTGGAAACGAAAGGTAGGTCTTACTTTCCTCTTAAACGCTACCAGTCAAAAACAAGTTCTACACACGGCACTTGATATTTACGCCATTAATGTAGGCGCCCACTACATGCAGTACGAGCGTCTGGTACACGGAAAGGGAAGCACGACCATCCAACCACTGTCAGCCGTTCAAACTTTTATCGGCTATTACATCTCGGCACTGGCTAAATAGCCGAATGTTTGCACCGGCCAGCCAGTGCCTGCAAACCGTATTTCTGCAGACCCGTATTCCGTAGCTGACAAACTTTATTGCTCATATGCGGTCACTATTTCTGTAGAGATGTACTTTCAATCTTCGTCAAAGGGCGTGTGAAATAAAAAGTTACAGATTAAAAGGACACTCTTTTGAATCGAGAAATAAAAAGTTACAGATTAAAAGGACACACGACACGACACAACACGGCACTTGATTATTACGCCAATGACTACCATCCTGGCATTCATCGTTTTTAAGACAACTAACGGTCCAAAATTGTGACACCCCCTGCGGAATTGAATCAGTTTCTGGTGTGGACCACACGGCACATATCAAAGGGATGGTACACACAATACAACATTTCTTGGAAGATGAGTTTCTGGGATGGTACACACAAAATTTCTTGGAAGATGAGTTTGTTCGTCTTTTCACCAAATTGCAAAATTACCAGTCATCTTATTATGATTTCCATTTGGTAGTTTTGGTATGAGATGATATATTTTTTAATGATTATTTAATATAAATATATGATCAAGTTATAATAAGGATAATTTGGGATATATGATAAGTGGGGCTCCAATTTGTCACGATTTCCTTACAAGGACAAAGGAGTCCTCAAGTCAGGTTATCTGTGTGACATGTGACATGTGACATGTGATGTGTGAGTGTGAGTGTTAGTGACATCTATTATCTTTGCACTAAGACTAAATTGTATATAATGTTTGCCAGCTGGTAGGCATACTTGAAAGAAACAGCTTCGGAGATTCATTCTTCACCTATCATATATTGAGATGAATAAATAAGCTGAAAAAGGTTAATGTGCTGATCGAATCGATGCTCTGGTGCCTCATCTCTCCAACACCGAACCTCACCCATTTCGTCAGATATGCTTTCCTCCCACCACAATCTCATTTGACCCAACATCATTCAAAATCATCTCATCATGTACGCTTGAAAACCCTATACATGTATTCAGCTCAAAGATTGAAATAACGACACAATTTAAGGTACTTTATACATTCGATAATCGGTGGAAAATACAAAGCACCTTAAATTGTGTCGTTATATAAGCCCTATATATGATTTTGATGTTTTCTTTTGATTTCTTACGAAGATTGAAAGTACATCACTACAATATTGTAATGGTCATCTTCAAGTTCATCGAAGACATGTAAGTCCTTTCCCTGCTTTACATTGTAAGAGATCAATTATGTTGTTTTCTTTTAGTCTATTTACTAATAGATATTCGTAGAATTGCTCAAATGCACTGGAATTACAAGAACTCATACTATGCCCAAGTTGGAGGGTCTTTGTCTCCATGCTTGTAAAGTTGATGATTTCCTCCATGCATGTACGGAAAGCCATATAATTGGAAAGCCCACAATTTCTGTTGGTCCATTGATGTTGCCTGAAACCAACGCGACAAGGGAAGCTATGTCAGGGAGCTATGTGGTAGAGTGGTTGGACAAACAACATCCATCCACGGTAGTATTTGTAGCCTTCAGAAGCAAGTAGTGTCAGTCGACAGAGAAGATAACGGAATTGGTGTTGCCATTGGAGAATATCGAGTTGTCCTTTCTCTTGTCATTGCGCGTTCTTCTAATGGATTCTTTCTCACACACGTCGGGTGGATCTCAGTGACAAAAGTGTGGCTCCAGTCTGGATTACCATTGGTTTTAATCCTGATGCATCGTGAACAGGGGCTTAATGCTCGATAGATTGAGGTAGAATTGAATGCGGGAGTTGAAATGGGTAAAAATGAGGAGGGGTGTTTTAGCAGAGTGGGCGTTTGTAAGACAGTTTTCATGGTGATGAGCAAGGGAGCAAAAGGGGAACAAATTCTAACGAGGGTGAGAGAGCTCCATGGTGTTATAAACCATTCACGCAAGACATCCATGCTCAAAATTGGGATTGTCGAAGGCTAATGAAGAAGAGGGATTATAAACCTCTTTTACACTTTGAGCCCCTACAAGTTCGAGAGTATGTTCATAGAGACCCTTTGAAGATGAAACAATATGGAAGATGAATGCAAGCTCTCATACAAGAATGAATCTATGACTTGTCTCAAGAATAAATATTTGGAGAGGGTTCTAGTACATATGATCATCATATATCTTTGAATAAGAAATTGAGTTCAATGATGCAATAAATGATACAATTGGTTAAGGACCCATGTAGATGAAATCAATGCAATAACTTAGAGCTCATACACTTAATAAAATATAAAATATGTTATTCAATAATATCTAGACATCTATAGTATTAATAATTTATATATTGACTCACAACAAATATTGTAGATAATTGTTACAATGGATTGTGCATAATGGTAAAAAATAAAATAACAAGATTTTAGAAATTTCTCTTGATTTTAAGATGAAATGGAATTAAGTTGCATAATTGTAGGCATCATGGTCGCATTTTTTTGGAGAAAATGTAATTAAGTTGTATACCCAAGCGATGGAGTGCAACTTCTGCACCTCTGATTCCAAGTTGACACTGCGGGATCCAAAGACCATAGATAAGGAATAAATTTAGAGAGTGGAGGAGGGCCATAATGACAAAAATAATACAAAATAAACCTCAAGTTAAATGAGGCAACTGTAAATATTTTAATAGATTTTTATTATTAAATAATGAAATTTGCATATACTAGTGTTCTAAGCCCCCTCATTACATGATTTATTATTGTAAGCCCCCTCTAACTCACGCATATAGAAAATGAAACTACAACCTATTGGGATTGAGACAAACCTTATAGAACAACAACAGCTAGAAAGGATCGCTTGCCAACATCTATTGAATACATCTGTTGGAGGACCTTGTATTCATGAGCTACACCTTGTATTCATGAGCTACAAATGAATTTAAAAGATGTATTCAACAGATGTTGGCAAGCGATCCTTCCTAGCTGTTGTTGTTCTATAAGGTTTGTCTCAATCCCAATAGGTTGTAGTTTCATTTTCTAGATGCGTAAGTTAGAGGGGGCTTACAATAATAAATCATGTAATGAGGGGGCTTAGAACACTACTATTTGCAAATTTCATTATTTAATAATAAAAATCTATTAAAATGTTTACAGTTGCCTCATTTAACTTGAGGTTTGTCCTTTATTATTTTGGTCATTATGGCCCTCCTCCGCTCTCTAAATTTATTCCTTATCTATGGTCTTTGTATCCCGTAGTGTCAACTTGGAATCGGAGGTGTAGAAGTTGCACTCCATTGCTTGGGTATACAATTAAATTATATTGTCTCCAAAAAATTATGACAGTGATGCCTACAATTATGTTTCTTAGCTATTGTGAAATCTGCATTTATGTTTCTCGGCTATCGTGTTTATACCTTCTCTCATTTGTTGGTGTAATTCCTCTTTGAGTATCCCCTTTCTCCTTTGCATCCAAAATGAACTCATTACAATCCCTCACTGGAATAAAGGGAGACTTCATGCCATGCTACGCTCAAACTTCAGCGAGACTTCATACCACGCAACATTCATAGATTACATTCAATGCGTTATTTACGCTTGTATTGGTGGGAAAACTCTTGAAAACACACAAAAGAGATTGCATTCAACCATGTTGTTTACATGACACATGTAGTTTACCTCTAGCCTAAATCAACATTGCATACAAATCTACGGATGGTACGTGGTATGAAGCCTCACTCAAGCTTGAAAATGATAGTCAATCCATAGTCAAGGTCAAGGAACAAATGAAATAACCAAGAAAATACTATACGTTAAATCATGTGATTGATAGCAGATTGGGGCTCACCTGAGCCATAAACATGAAGAATTATTCTAAAAAAAGATGTAAACCATATATATGTGCACTTGAGGCAAAGAGAAGTTACGTCATATCCATATTAAAATATTAGTTACAATATAAAAATACTAAACTAACTAATTCCTGAGTTCATCTCTGTATATGGTCGCAACAAAGATATGCGATTACAATATAGAGAAGGCATCGTAAAAATATAATTTCAAAATTTTCCCTAGCCTAACACATTTTGCACTCAAATCTTTCATCACGGATAAGTGGAGATGGGCAGATAGATACAAATGAGTTGTCATCGACCCAACTAAAGTATCTGCAACCATTATTTCCCTATGATGCCGAGTATACATTAGTTCTTATATTATAATGAATAGTATTTACATTAGAAACATTAAATATATACATATTAGCAATCTTTTTTCTATTTAGGTAGTACCAAAATTATCATCCAGGGTTGTTCGATGTCCGTGAAGTCTTCAACACACACTACCCACCACCACATTGATAGTTTGGCACATTGACAAGAGTCATCGAACCTATATCAATAATGCACCGCACCATCATTACTACATTTATTATTTTTATATGAAATACACCAAGGAGTACCATCAGAAATATTAACTATTTACAATAATGAAAAGTAAACCTAAATCAAATAGCTCATTTTTTTATCTGCATGTGTAGTCTCTGTGTATATGAAAAATGAAAGAAATATGAAGTTGAAATAAAATAGTGAACAAAATAGTATTCCACATAGAGTGAATGAAATATACCATCAAAAGAAGGTGACAAAATCCTATCACGAAGCACAGACATAAGAAATCAAAAAGGGACAAAAGACAAGAAATAAGAAAATCATTACGACTATAGAAAAATCATTTATACTATAATAGAAAAAGGAAACACTCTTTGTCAACAATTTTCAAAATCATTAGGACTATAGAAAAATAACTAAGACTATACAAAATCAAATTTTAGAAATGGATGGTTCTGATGCTTTGCCATTACAACAATTGAGCATTCATCATTTGGTATTGTGTATTCCATTTAAGTATGTCAACAATGTTCAAAATCCTGTCACCAAGCACAGACAAGAAATAAGAAAAATCATTAAGACTATAGAAATATCAAACTCTAGAAATGGACGGGTATGATATTGCTTTTCCATTACAATAATTGAGCATTCATCATTTGGTACTTCTTGGTGTATTCCATTTAAGTTTTTTAGTTGTCGTGTTTGTGTGCATGTTCTTTATGAGTTTGGCTTCTCTCCCTCGCAAGGGATACGCCAATAGCTAATTGATTTGAAAGCATAATGATTTGACAGTCTTTTTTCAGGATAGCCATAATCATCCCGCCAACCTTAATTAGCAACATTTGTGATATATGTCAAGTACTTATAATCACTATGCCCAACAAATAGAGACTTAGTAGTAAAAGCATGTCCTTTGGTTTACTAGTTTACTTATAATCACTATGTCCTTTGGTTTACTAGTTTAATCTGGTTTAAGAATGGTTTATTTCATGCTTGAATGTACCATTGAATGAAGCTTGGCTATATTAAGTACAATCTTAAGACTCATGACTCTTCAAATTCTCTTGTTTCCTTCAAACCTCCAAACATGTGTACTTTGAGTAGCCCACTTGATGAGTGAATTGTTCTGTTAGTGTAGAGTTCATTCTCCTATTCATTTCTAAGTGGTTAGAACTTTGTTGTTCCTGCAGCTACTGATAATAGAATTAGTAGCCTATTCCTGCAGCACAGTCAGTTGGAGTAGTTCCTAGCCGCAATTTCGTGCTTTGATTAGAATACATTTATTTACCATTTTTATCATGTTTTCCTGAAGCATAAGCATTTGAATTCCATAGATAGTCTTAGAAAGAGAAGGTTTGAAGCATATACTTTGCAAATGCCATTCCAAGTTTACATCCTTGGTCGATAATTAAATGAGACCAAATAATTCATTTAGGAATCATTTGGGGTGTCCAATCTTGAAATAGGCAGTCCATTGCGCTAGGTTTCTGATACTATTATTTGGCTAAGCATTTTTGGTGCCACTGCTGGGGATGGTGTTAATTCAAACTTATCCTTGTAGCTGCATTCTTAGTCTTAATCTAGCACTTAGTCTTAAGTAAGCATTTTATGCATAGAAGGAGAGATCACCTTGGGAGATTTCTTCCCCGTAATTACCAAGAAGAACCATTTGATCTATTTAATCCTTAAGTTGAAGAACCCCAAAGTGAGAACGAAGAAGAAGAACCCTTTGAAAATCCATTTGTTGATGCTCAGGAACACATATCCTCTTCATCATCTGAGGAATCACTACATTTGAACAACCTATTTGCTAAACCCAAATACCAAGACAACTCACTTGCTCTTATTATCTATCAGCCACTACCACCAGGTCCTCCTCCAGGAATGGCTGCTCAGGCTCCCTTTCCTTTTCCTATACCTCAACAGTAAGGTAACCAAAAATTGAAGAACATACCTATTGCTGCGCTTCCCAAATTTTATGGCCTCCTTACAGAAGACCCTGAGACCTTCCTCTTTGAATTTGACATCCTTTTCTAGAGTTATGACTATACCACTGATGCCCACAAGATGAAGTTGTTTCCAACAACTCTAAAAGAGGCTGCCTTGAGATGGTTCATGGGGTTAGGCACTAATGTTGTTGCAGATTGGAATGCCATGCACACTATGTTTCTTTTAAAGTATAAAGAATACTATAGGGGTCAAGATTTGAAAGGTGATGACATTTTTAAAATGTCTCAGAAGGAGGATGAAACCTTGGAGGATTATGCATCAAGATTCATGTTCAACCTGCAGTGTAATACATAGCACCAGCTAAATGAGGCATCTCAGAAACACCTTTTCCTAAAGGGTGCGAATGATGGAAGCATTGAGGCTCTAGACCTAATGGTAGGAGGAGATATCACACAAAAAGGTTGGGTTGACATAAATAATATATGTCAAAATTATTGAAGGGCCACTGTGAAAAAGGGTAGGGGACTTAGAGACCTACCACATAAGTCCAATGGTGGTTCAGAAGTATCCAAAATGGAGCTATCTAATCTGCTATCTGACTTCAAGTAGGACATTATTAATGATGTTGCCACTCAGCTAGATAGTATGCAAGCGAGGAGGAAGAAGGAAGAGTCAGATGTTGTGCTAGCTGAGTTCTGTTCTCATTGCAGAGAAAATAAGAGAAACTGTAAATGTAATCTATGGACATCAACCCAATGCCCACCGAGTTTAAAGCCATAGATGAGGAGAATAGAGAAGTTTTCTATGTTTCTCAAAGGTGTCCATGGGCTCAGAGACAAGGTATGCCTCTAGACCCACTGAATAATTTTGGTTATAATAATAATAGTAGTCATTGGCCAAACCATAACCCCCAAAATTCTACTCCTCAAGGTCAGAATTGGAATTATAATTGTTCCAACCAACAACCACACTATAACCAAGCCTATCCGCAACAACCACCATTTAACCCATACCAACATCAATATAACTCCTATCAGCAGCCGCAGCAGAATAGCCAATGGCCACCTCATGGTAACTGGCAACCACAACCTCAGTGGGGACACAATTAGTCTAGTCAACAACAAGCAATAATGCCCCCACCTCAGTAGCAAGCTATTATGCCGCTGCCTCCTATAGCCAATAGCAACCCTCAAAAGCCAACTCAACTTCCTACTCAACCAACTCCAAATCCTAATAATAAGCAACAAGCTTATTCCTTGCAAATAAATGATATCCATCTCAGATCAGGAGCTACACTGCCTGCACCCAAGGAGCCAATAATAACCAAAGTTGCTAATGCCAAGGACATAACCATGAACCAGCCTGCTGATGTTCCACTTGTTGTTCAAACTGCACCAGTCCCTAAAAATCCTCCTTATCCGCAAAGATTGTCTCAGGAGTTCCTCCAAAAGAAAATCCTATAGCAACTGATTTGATTGATCAGCTCAAACAAATGACAGTGCAGATTCCCTTGTTGGATGCCTTAAAGAAATTCTAGTCTATACCAAAGCAATTAAAGAAGCCTGTATCAAACAACCTGGAAGGAAGAAGAAAAACCTTGATACTGTCCATGTCTTAGGCCAGCTCTCTGATCTCATGCTAAGAAAAGTTGTAATGCCTAAGTATTCAGACCCAGGAAGTCTAGTGGTTACCATTTAAATTAATGGTACCCAAATTCAGAATGTCCTAATTGACTTGGGAGCATCAATCAATGTTATGACTAGGGAAGTTCTGCTGAAACTTAGTATCATTGGTTTGCGGGACACACCTACAATATTGTAGTTAGCTGATAATTCCACAATCAAGCCAGATGGTATGGTTGAGGATATTGTTATTACTTTGGATTCTTTAGATTACCCTTCAGATTTCATAGTCCTGTAACCCAAAGCCACCTTAGGAGGATACCCATTAATCTTAGGATGACCTTGGCTAGCCACAACTGATGCTTACATTGCATGTCGCTTAGGAAAGATGACCATCTCAGATGGAATAAATACCAAGAAGTTAACTCTGTATTCTCCAGCAAAACCCTAAAGTGAACTTGATTAGGTTGTTTGGCCAGACTTAGGAGATGCTGCCCTTGAAGCAAATTCTATGCAAAAACTTATGGTCATTGAGAGAAATCCATTCATGGTATCACAAGAAGAAGATGATATACTAGCAGTAATCCTTACCAATCAATATGGTTCTGAAGAATCATCTTGTGATGATCCTAATTGTTCCCTTCAAACAATGATGCCCAAGCAAACCACATCTCAGCTTCCTACAGCACCTGATTATCTCCACACCTTGCTACCCCATGAGATAAAGTCTCCATCCATAGCAGAAGTCCAGATGTTAGAAAAAGTTAAGAGAGTTGAAATTGTTTTAGGAAAGGAGCTGAATATTAATAAAAACCTCACTGAATCTCATATGTCTAGTCTTCTCATGCTTTTACAATATAGTCAGCAAGCCTTTGCATGGGACTACACTGATATGAAAGGACTAGATCCTAAACTTTGTACTCACAAAATCTATATTAGCCCAGAATACAAGTGAGTGAGGCAAGCTCAAAGGAGAATTAACCTTGCTTTGAGAGACATAGTGAAGACTGAGTTACAAAAGCTTCTTAGTGCAGGTTTCATTTATCCTATTTCTGGCAGTCAATGGGTTTCTCCTCTTGTAATTGTTCCAAAGAAGGGGGGAAAGTGGAGAGTCTATGTTGACTATAGAGAACTTAACAAAGCCACTAAGAAAGATCACTTTCCACTACCTTTCATTGATCAGGTGCTTGATAATCTTGTGGGCAAAAAGTGCTTTTCATTTCTAGATGGCTTCAGTGGGTATAATCAGATACAAATATCACCAGAAGACTAGGATAAGACATCTACCTGTCCCTGGGGAACATTTGCTTATTCAGTCTTACCATTTGGGTTGTGCAACACACCTACTACTTTCCAGAGAGTAGTGTTGGGTATTTTCTCTGACATTGCTGCCGATAGTGTTGAAATTTATATGGATGACTTCACCACTCACGGAACCACATTTGAATAAGCACAAGCTAAATTGGAGAAGGTCCTTAAGAGATGTCAAGATTATAACCTCTCTCTTAATAGTGAGAAATGCTATATGATGATGGAGGAGGTAGATGTCCTGGGGAACTACATTTCATCTTTTAGAATTCAGGTTGACCCTGCAAAAATTGCAGTTATCAACACACTTCCCACACTGGTTAAACAAAAGGATGTCAAGAGTTTCCTTGGCCATGCTGGTTACTACAGAAGATTCATAAAAGATTTTACCCAACTCGCAGCACCATTATACAACTTGTTGAAGAAAGAGGCTGAATTTGAATGGACAGAGGGATGTGAAGCATCATTCCAGAAATTGAAACATGTTCTAACAACAACACCTATTCTCAGAGGACCTGATTGGAAGCTTCCATTCCACATCCACATAGATGCATCTGATTATGCTATTGGAGCAGTCCTTGGATAGAAGGAAGGTATTATTGAACATGCAATTTATTATATTAGTAAAAATTTGCAAGGAGCAGAATTAAATTATACTGTTACTGAAAAAGAGTTGTTAGTAGTTGTCTATGCACTAAAAAAATTTAGGCACTACATCACAAGTTATGAAGTATTTGTTTATATTGATCATTCAGCTATCAAGTACTTAATGAATAAACCTACCATTAGTGGTAGATTAGCACGCTGGTTACTCCTCATGTAGGAATTTGATGTAAAGATAATAGACAAACCAGGAAAGGCTAATGTAGTGGTCGATTTCTTGTCAAGATTGCAAGTACCAAATGATCCTGCAACAATTGATGATAGCTTCCCTGATGAGAACTTATTTTCTATTGATTCTTTTAATCCATGCTATGTAGACTTAGCCAACTACCTTGCTATAGGTAGAGCACCACCTCACTTCTCTCCTAAACGGTGCCACCTATTGGTTGAGAAGAGTTTTAACTTCTCTTGGATATCAGGCTTCATGTTTTATACAGGACCAAACTAGGTCACAAAGCGATGTGTTCAAGAGGATGAAACTTATGACATTCTCCGGGAATGCCATGATGAGCCATGTGGTGGACATTTTGCAGCAAAGCAGACAACCTACAAAATTTTGACAACTGGGTACTACTGGCCTACTTTGCATAAAGATGTAGCAAAACATACCCGACACTCTGATAGGTGCCAGCATATGGGACGTCCCACAAAGTCTGATGAAATGCCCCTACAGTCATAGGTAGTTGTCACACCCTTTGACAAGTGGGGTATTGACTTAGTTGGACCCATTGAACCCTCTTCTCATGGGAAGTCTTACATATTAGTATGTACTGAATATGCCACAAAATGGGTTGAAGCCAAAGCTATGAGACATGCTAGAGATCACAAAGTTGCTGAGTTTCTTTATGAATGTATATTCACCAGATTTGGAGTACCAAGGGAAATTGTCATAGATCAGGGAGCACAGTTCATCTCTGACCTTATCATAGAGTTGATGTAGGAGTACATGGTGCATCATGGGAAATCTTCACCCTATCATCCCCTGGCCAATGGTCAGGCTAAAATCACAAATTGAGAGATATAATCTATTCTCACTAAAATAGTGGCTGTGCACAAAAAGGATTGGGATACATGCCTTCCTAAAGCCATATGGGCCTACTGCACCACATGCAAAACCACCATAGGGTTTACTCCTTTTGAGTTGGTATATGGAAAATCAGGCTCTATCCGATTGAGTTCCAGCATAAAACACTTTGCGCAGCCTTAGATTTGGATATTGATATCACCAAAGCACAAGAAGACTGGTTATTGTAATTAAATGGATTAGATGAATATAAGAAGTCTACCATCCATAGTACGGAGTTGATACAACAAAAAAGAAAAAAATGGCATGACAAGTTCATTCATGAACAAAAATTTTTTGTGGGTGATTGGGCCCTATTATATGATTCAAGATACCAACACACACCTGAGAAATTTCATACCAGATGGCTTGGGCCTTATGAGATAATATCAGTATTTGACAATGGAGCCGTCCAACTTTCAACCATTGATCCTATCGGATTTAAGTTACTTGTCAATGGGCATCGCCTAAAACTTTACCTCAAACCTATTAGTCGTGATGAGTTCCTAAAGCAGTTCTAGAGCATAGTTGAAGCAAGCGATCCTATAGCTGAAGAATCTAGATATCTCCCAAGCTACTGAACACATTCAAGTTGTAGAGTTGAAAGAACTTGTTCAACATGCTGAAAATGCTCAGACCAAGTTTTTCTAAAGATGAGTATGTCATCCAAATAAACAACTACAAAATAATCAATGAATGGTCTAAGCACATCATTCATCAATCTCATAAAAGTGGCTGGGGCATTTGTTAGGCCAAAAGGCATGACCAACCATTCAAACAAACTTCCTTAGATTTAAATGCAGTCTTCCACACATCTGCTAGATCAATTGGTACTTGGTGGTATCCAGACTTCAAGTCAATTTTTGTAAAGAATTTAGCCCCCCTAAGTTGGTCCAACAAATCATCAATTCAAGGGATTGGATATCTATTTTTAATAGAGATTTTGTTTAATGCTCTATAATCAATACAAAGCCTCCATGTCCCATCTTTCTTTTTAGCAAGGACAATTGGACTTCCACAAGGTGAAGCACTTGGATGAATGTGTCCTTTCTGAATCAAATCCTAAATTTGTCTCTTAATCTCATCATTTTCCAAAGCTTACCTCCTATATATTGGATCATGTGGTAGCGGTGTGCCTGGGATTAAATCAATAGAGTGTTTGACTTGATAGTGTGTTGGTACTCCCACTAGTGGTGTAAACACACTATGATATTCTTTCAAAATTTTATGCATCTGATTTTGTTGATTCTCTGTTACCTTAGCATGTGTATTAAGAACAACTGACTTTGTTTGTTCAGGGAGAATCATGAGTACAACAAATGCTCCAGTTTGAGCAATCAAGCATTTACATTGTTTAGCACTAATTAAAGAAACAGTTTGTGTTGGACATACCTCTAGTATTCGATACCTCTTCCCACCAAGCTTGATTGTAACACTACGTGGCCTGGACTCATACACCCCATGCCTCTGATACATGTATGGCTGCCCCAACAAGACATCACATACATCCAATGGTGCTACATCACATATCACTTCATCCTTGAAAGGCTTGATTGAATATGGAAAATGACACTATTGATTTATTTGAATATCTTGTCCCTCATTTACCCATCCCATAGGGTATGGTTGTGGGTGTCTTGTCACTTTTAGATTTAATCTTTTGATTGTCTCCCTAGAGATCAAATTCTTTTGACTCCCATTGTCAACAATAAAATGCAGAGGCTTTCCATCAACCCACATCTGTGAATGAAAGAGTCTCTCTTCATCTTCACGGGGCAATACTTTAGCAGTTCCAACTACGACATATGGGTTTGCTTCTATGATGGAATCATTCTCCTCTTTCTCAGAATTATCTATTGGTGACGATTCAGGTTCAACTTCCTCTCCTCGTATTTCTGTCGTCAAATTTTTAATGCTTCAACAATCCTTTGTATTATGGGTTGGGGACTTATGCATCTCACACCACATGCCTGTGTCTTTTTGTGTCTTTTTAGTAGACCACCATGTGTTCTTGGGTGAATTTGAATGAGATTCCTTGGTCACTTGTTTTCCTGCAAATTTATTACCACCTTCAACCCCTGGCTTGTTGTTTGCAAAGTAGTCCCTCTTCCCTTTTTGCTTGGATTTTTCTTCAATTTTTGTAGCATATTTATAGGCAGTTGCCAATGTCTCAATATTTAAAAATTCCATCTTTGTTTGAATATACCTATGAAGTCCACTCCGATATTTCAAAATTTGATGTTTCTCTGAATCATCAATACCGAGTTTTGCTGAAAGTGAATGGAATGTATTGGTGTAATCTTGCACTGACTGATCCCTCTTTTGTCAAAGAAGCTGCCATTCTATGTATTTTTGTTCATAAACATCCTCTAGAAGGTAAGCTTCTTTTATGTATTCCACAAATTCTCCCCATGTGGGCTTCTTATCAAGAGATAGTATAAAACCATCTTCAACAACTGATTCTTGTTCTTTATTTTCTACTCTGGTTTCCCATGCTAATTTCACATGGGTTTCAGCTTTGAGGAGAGAAAATGTTATCTTTTCTGCATTTGAGAAATTATTTATAGAAAAGTACCTATCCAACTTTGATAACCAATTATCAATAGCTTTAGAATCGACCTTTCCTTCGAAATTTGGGATGTCAAAATTGACCTGCACTTTGAAAGGGGTATTTCCACGAAATGTTGTTTTAGATTTAGAGGATTTTTGGTTCTGTAGGATGAGTGAAAATTGACTCATCATCTCCTCTCATTGCTTATTTAAAGCTTCCTCAACCAACTTTTTAACATCATCATCTGACATCTTCGATTGTGAGCGTCTCAAAGGTGGGTATTTTGACAAATCTTGTGTATCTAATCCTATTCTTTGGTAGGAAGACCTTGTGTAAATTGGCATAAAGGAGCGTTCCACTCTGATACCACTGATTTGATTTATGAAACCAGATTAAAATACCTAGTGTGATACCTACAATATTATAGAATTCAACCTGAAAAATTGAGAACAATAGGATTGCAAACAAAAAACTGTCTCCATTCTATTCAAAATTGGAGTTTATAAAACTCAGATGGATCCCAAGGGTCACACAAATCCCTTGGAATTGAAATGAAGAGTCATCATAATGTTTATTACAATTAAACTATTAAAACTATCAAAATTTATCAAAAAAACTATATATAAAATTTAGGTCCACTTGGAGAAGGCATAACTTTTTCATCCTAGCTCCGAATTATGAACCGTTTGATGCGTTGGAAAGGTATTCAAATAATCTTGAGCCAAATTTTGGGAAAAGAACCCTGTTTTCCCAGAAATGCACTGAAGACCCTCAAAATTGCAATTTACTAAAACATATAAAATTTTGGAAAAATTAGATTTCAGTATTTTCCCAATTGAATCCTAATCATCTACCCAGCATTCTGCTGATTCTTGATTCCATTCAAGAACACCATAATAAACATTTCACATTTTGTGGAATAATTTTTCCATAATCATTTTCATCTCATCTTCTCTCTTTTCCACCTGTTCACCCCATCCCATCACTTCATTTATGCAGGTGCAATTTTTTTGGACAACTCTTCTTGTAGCGCTTCTAGGTTCGTGCCACACATACTCATACATATATTATTTTTATTCATTAATTTTTAGGATTTTGTGTCATTTTAATTTTATACTCTTGCATAACTTGGCTTGGTGGGACCCATGCCATTACTTACTTGGGGGGGGGGGGGAACTATTTTATTTTCAAAATTTTAAATTAGCATGTAAAATTAAAGTTCTTGTCTTTGAAATATGTCCGCGACATAACTTGATGATATATCCTCTTATGATTACGTCATCACATTTGAAGTGAATTAAAGATATTAAAGGCTGATCTTAATTTCTAATGATATGCCACGACATGTTCAGGGTGGCAGCCTTGGCACACGCAAGCTATTATGAGATGTTATGCAAAAATATATCATTAAATTTCGTGCAAAAATATTTAATTCCATGAAGCAAGTTGTAGTTTGTACATCTTCTTTTCTTCTGCAACATCTTGTTTCGTAATGCATTGAGGTCTGTGACTTTCCATTGTTGAGCTCTGTGGGAATTGTAGTTCTGCAAATTTAAAATTGTTTGAGAGTAGCAATGGGAGGTGACCTTCAACAACATGAGCCAGTGGATCATAGGGTTTTGTTAGATGATGCATCCACTTGTGAAATGTTTAGAAGAAGAGGATGGTTGGATTATTGTTTAAGCCTTAAAGGGTTTGATGAGAAAGTTGCTCTGCAATTTTTATCAACCTTGAAGGATGGATTTGCAGAGGTCAAGGGCTTAAAGATTGAATTCACAGAAGATGTAGTAGCTGAAGTGACTGGTTTACCACAAGAAGGTGAGCAATGGGTGAAAGAATTTGACTTGCATTCGGCGAGGGCCTAGTTCACTTTGCACAGTGATCCCCAGTTAGATATCAAAAGGAAGCAAGGTACTTGGCGATTATCTTTGCCTCTGGAGTTCATTCAACCAGCCGCATTTGTTATCCATTACTTCACCTACAAGGGACACTACAAGTATTTGCATGCTTTGCATTTTAAAATCCTTAGTCATCTTCAGCACGAAAATAGACCGATAAATCTTCCTAGCTTCCTATTTAACATTGTGAAAAAGCAAGCTTTATTAGTCCAGTCAGGAAGCAACCGGTCTATTTCGCATCATTGCTTGATAAAACTAATTGTAGAGAGAGAATTAAATAGACAAAAGGTTGGGACATGGGAAGAATTTTTGCAAATGAATGAGGTTGAACCTAGAGTGGTCGGCCCTAGAGGTCATGGTGTTGGTCGGAGAGAGCAAACATCCTATGGGGTTCGTAAAATTGTTCAAAGAATTGAAAATGATCCTGAAGCCTCCCCTTCCATTTCTAGGTCACCTAAGAAAAGAACTTTCAGTGCTAGAGCCTCTACGTCTCATAGGAAGAAAAACAAAAATACAAAAGCTCCTAGTATTCTTGAATCATCATCGTTCATAAGGACCAGGTCTACATCTAGGAAGGATAAGGGTAAAATAAAGGAGTCATAAGAACAAATATTAGAACCAAAACCTAGTGATAATACTAACAATGTGGAAGAAACCCTACATTCCCCTAGGAAAGAAAATTTGGAAAACCCTCCTGAAGAAGTTGCAGAGGAAGTAGTCACTAAAAGAAGGAAACAGAAGAGTCCTTCGAGCTCATCCATACCCCCTATGAGGATAAGTAGAAGGCTTTTGGAGAAAGATGTTGAAGCTTCTGTTCCTATTGTTAACCTTGAGTCTTCTGAATCTTTAGAGAATGAATCTGTATAAAATGAGTCTTTAGAAAAGTCCTCTTCTGAGTAAATGCTTCATCAAACTACAGCTAGTGACACTACATTAAAAGCTCAGAGTCCAGAAATAGAAGTTAGCCCTGGAGTTAACTACATACTTATTGATAGTGACAAGGACTCTGAGGACATAGAGGAATTTGTAGATAATTCTACTGGGCCATATGTTAGTATGAATTTTGAAGAAACCCCTGACTTTGGGATGGAAATTGTTGAAGAAGTACCCCAGCAAAGTAGTCAGGATGGGTTAGAAATGTTGTCTAAGGTAGCATCTGATGTTAGTGAGGAAAGAAATGTGGTAAAAATAATTGTTTTATGGAAAGGAGAGTCCTCTGAACCAAAGGAAACAATTAAAACTCCTCACTTTCCATCTGGATGGGTGGATATACTCAATCAGGAACCTTTGCCCCCACCAGATTTGTCTACACCCCTGGCTGCAAGGATAAACTTATACCACGAATTGTTATGGGAGAAGACACAATGGGAATTAGTAAAGGAAAAATTGAAATGATTCATTAGTGAGCAGGGTTCTCCGTTGGAGCAAAAGTCAGATCAGATTGAGATATTGAAATAGAGGATTGATCAAATTACAGGATTAATTCCAGAGCTGATGGAATGCAAATCACCATCTTCGGTGTATGCATTATTCCTTAAAGAACAACTTGTTAATTTCAAATTAACAAGAATTGTGGAAGGACTCAATCCTTCTATATCAAATCCTCATGAATTTTACTATGACTTTCAGTCTGCTCCAATGACTCTAAAAAACATATTGTGTGAATTGTACCTACATAACCTAGCAGTTCATGATGATACAGAGTGGAATTCACTCCTCTATGTAGGGGATGTACAGTTAAGAGCAGTTATGTCTTGGATGCAGAATGAGATAAGCAGGGAACATCAGCCTGTGCCATCTAGAAATAATGAGATTTCATCTCCTTTGATGATGAGGCCCTAAAGTTTAGCATTCCAGGTGAACATATTTTGACTGGCTTTCTATCACAGCAAACACTAGTGGAGCCAATAAGATATATCCAGTGCGAGAACAAGCTTTTTCAGACTGGGACCAACATTCCTCATGAGATGTTGCCATAGTAATCAGTGCTTTTAGGAAAAGGTGGATAAGGATGTCACATGATCTAAAGTCAAAGGAATCTCACTCACCACAGAATTTAACCCTTGCTACAAGGAGAGTTCCATGGTACATTATGTTGGGAAGGACACTCCTTAACCGCTAGTTTCCATTAAGGTTTCAGCCTCCACTCTTCCTACAACCATTGCTAGTGATGAATGGTAGTGCAATAGATTATGACATGGCCGCTAAAGTCCAGCGATGGGAAAGACTCAAAGAAAATCACGGGTACTTTGATTATGTTCATGATGAGTCTGGGCAGAGAATAGCTAGTGACTTGAGGGTTCGTGCTAGGATTCAAAAATTTATGATTGCTGGGGACCAGCAATAGTTTAGTTGGGGGGAATGATGGGCTTCTAAAATAGCCATATTTCTTAGTACTTTTTATTTTCTTTCTAGAATAGTTGATTGCGCATAGACATGAATTTATGGTTTTTAAGCATATGAACTTATGGTTTTTATGTATATGTTATATATGTGTGTGAACATAAGATGGAAATGTGGATACTTTTAAAGACATAATATTTTCTTAAATTCATGGACATGAATGGTAAATACAATAGCTATACATGTTAATGGATGTTTCCTTGCCTAAGCTATGTGGATCCTAGTTGGCTCTGAATGGCTAAACTTAGTTTTAGTATGTTTTAGTTTATTTTCTTTAGTTTTAAGGAATTTGAGGGATCTAGACCTTAGATCACCCTCTTAGTTCTTTTAGGAAGTTGTTATTGAGTTTAAGTGCATTTTTTACAAAGTTGCACTCCAAAGTTGCATAGATTGTGAAATGTTGTTAATTTTTTGCAACACTGTCGGTAGATTATAAGTCTAGTTCTCCAACGACCACAACCAATTTCATGTTGGTTGGATCAGTTGGAAGACTTTTTGGAAGTGGTTTTTAAACCTTGTCCAATCATGGGATTGGCACAAGGAGATGATCTTCGAAGCAGCATTGAATAAAAGAAACCCAAAAAACATTCTGAGTACATTTTTGTTATCATACTATGTCTGTTGCAAATAGGTAGATGGATTGATCATTCTGCAAGTTCATTGTATGCATTGTTTATTCAAATCCATCTTAGTTTTAATAGTTGTTTGATTTCAAGTTTTAGTTACATTTACACAATCGGTTATGAACTGAACACATGGCTTGACTATCATAGCAAACCTGATCATGTAATGGTTAGAGAGTTTTAATGTTACTGTAGGTTCATTTTCACATCCATAGTTCTTGTTAGAGTTCATTTAACTAGACTTTGCAAACATTGTATTTTAAATTTGGTGTTGATCTACGCAAGAACCCAACCTCACTGACAGATCGGCTCAGGAAAATCTATAGTCGGCTCTATCATGAAGGTGGAACCTTGACCCATAGTTTCCCCATTGGATTCCAATGCCATTGGGTGAGAAGCAAGCCAAGGTTATGCAATTTAATTTTAATAATATGTGAATCCATTGATTGGCCATTCCAGATTTAGTGTGACATCTTAGTAGATAGTACAGTCTATGCCGAATGGTCTTAATCCAAATCTAGATAAAAAATGTATAAGGAATGTTGTTGTAGGCTCAAACCAGAGATTGATAGAATTTGAATACCAGAACTTGCTATAACAGTCACATACCTTATGTAAAGATTGAGCTCAAGCTGGGATGTATCTCCTGCGCACGCGCTGCCCTTCTTTTTTTTTGCAAATATGGTTATGTGAAAGAATGGATGGAAAAAACCTAAAGCTTCAAAGACAACATGATATTTCATAGAAAGGCTTACAAATAATCCAATGATTGGATGTTTGGGTTGCTGCTTTATATGCCCATTGCTTTATTGCATAGCTGATAATTCTCTGGCAATTTTTTATAGTGATCTTATGGTATTTGAAAATATACATACATAATAATGATGCTTATGAAATATGTTAGTGAAAGAGTCCTAAAACAAGGTTGACAAATTTGCAGGTTTGGTGATGGGCAATAGAAATTTGATTTTCAGTCTTCCTACAAACTAGCAACTATGGGTAAAGCCTAAATTATCTAGCATGGGGAGGGGGTTTATTTAGAATTATAGACCTTAAAATCACATGATTGTGACATATGAATCATAAGTAAAGGAAAATTTTCATAATAAATCTTGATAGTGATTTATAAAACAAGAGAATCATATTTTAAAAGAACTACGAGGCAAAAACCTTGTGAATGAACTTGGCAGAGACAGTACTGAAAAATTGGTGAATGCAATTAAAAACTTGTCTCCCACAGAAACAACAAACTTGAGAGCACATTATAACATGCAAAGACTCTCTATTGGATATAAAAATGATTGATGCCACTAAACTAAATAAAAGTATCAATCACAAAGGTTTAGTCTAGGCTCTTGGGGAAAACAATCATTATCCAAATTA
This sequence comes from Chamaecyparis obtusa, assembly GCA_027943335.1. Lineage (NCBI taxonomy): Eukaryota > Viridiplantae > Streptophyta > Pinopsida > Cupressales > Cupressaceae > Chamaecyparis > Chamaecyparis obtusa. The sequence goes on along the minus strand of BSBK01013737.1, from coordinate 53,861 downwards.
ACTTATTAAACAAACCTAGTAGCACAATATTAAGTTGTTTGGTACATAATAGATGGAGGTCCACAAAGATAAGAATTAAGATGAAGGAGACATATGAAAGAACAATGCAAAAAATGAGGAAGGTTCCCAACTTACATTGAAGAGGAGCACTAAGTTTTAATCCCATTTAAGGTTAGGAACATCAGAGTGGAGTCCATTAGACAAAGATAGTCCCAGAAGACAAAAAAAATTTTTTGCAAATGTGTTGAAAAAATTATAAGAGTAGAATAGGATGGGCTCAAGTGCCAAAGCATAGAGGATTTCAAAGTGGTGCCCTGAGTTCAAATCTCCACAAGACTGAGGAAAGCTCCCAATCTGTAAACAAGAGGGACATAAAATTTCTAGACTCATCTCAGGTAGGGACATCATAATGGAGTGTATTAGAGAAAGATAGTCGCCTGATGAGAAAAATAGACATTTTGAAAAATATTTTCAAAGAATAATAACAATGAAATGGGATGAGCTCAAGTGCTAATGCATAGAGGCTTTATTTGATTCATAGTATATAAGATTGATTGGTTCATGCAATATAATGCAAAATATTAGTTCTCATGTTGAGATGCTTGGTTTGTCTAACATTGAGGGTCATGAAGAACTGCAGGTTTATCAAGGAAGTCCCATGATTATGTACTCCTATTGCATGGAGGTATGCCCTTTGGTCTAGGATTGATAAGATCAGTGATGAATTTTGGAAGAGAGATGTTTATCTCAAACTCAAAAGAAGAGTGGAAGAGAGATGTTTATCTCAAACTATTAAAGCTGAATCTGAAAGATGGGGGTAACCTTGAAGTAGGACAAGGTTCCTTGGATAGACTTGACTTTAGAGAAAGTATTAGATTGATAATTGAGACTAATTTGAGTACGTTGAATTAGCTATAGTGTATGACTAAACCAACAAAGCACTTGATGCAAGAGCATCTTTGGTGAATCAGTGAGCAACATCAACCAAAAGTATTTTCTATTTTGTTTATTTGATTTTTTTCAGTTCTAGTTTGGTGGTTTGACAAACAAGTTAAAATATCACTTCTACTCTATGGTGGTCAAATGTGAAATGAGAGTTTTGGAACAAAGTATAAAAATCAACTATTTGGTAGAGTACCTCAAATAGGAGATTCCTATTCCATTGTATTGTCTCTTGTCTGATCTTATGAGATTTGGGACTCAATTCTTATATTTCAATTGCAAGGTTCTTGCTTCCGTGAAATAAATACCGATATCCTTATCTTCTTGAACCATAGACTTCAATTAAATCCAGTGTTTTCCTATAAATTCTAATCTGCAGATGTCATGAAGATCACATTGTTGCAATCTTCTCATAATAAAATCTTCTTTGTAATGTCCCTATCTCTGTGATGTCCTTGTCTCTAGTTTAGACAACTAAGGTGATCTTGTAAATGAATTTTCTTCTTTATTTGGATCAGTTACTAAAGATAAATCACAAGTTATACCATGTCTCTTACTGATCAATTGACATGAGCAATTAACGATGTTAGTTATCACATAGATTATGTTGATTTGTTTATTGATCAGTAATGTTGGTCAATTACATCTGTCCAAATAACAATTGCATATTATTATTGCAGTCATTATTGATATTATTATTTGATTCAAATTTAATTGATACTCATCAAAGATGTGCTTGATCTCTAGATAGCAGGCTGTGTATTAGGTAAATATGTTCTCCCTTGACATATTAGTTTCTATCATTCATGTGTTTCACCCTTTGTATGGTCAATTTGATCAAGATAGTTTGCTAATAGATCTCATATCAATTCTCATGATTCCCTACATATTGACCATGAGCATCCTGTATAATGTCTCCACGCATGATACAAGAATTGTGGTGACTGGTTGTAGACTCCTATTATAGAATTGGAGATTCATATTACAACCAATCACCTCAAAGAAATGTAGGCTTGCGAATTGTATTGATTGCAAGATATGTACCAAATGAATTTGTCGAAAAGGCTGAAGACACTCGAGCTAATGAAATTGGCTACCATCGTGCTGAATAATCCAAAATGCCAACAACTTGTGCATGATGCAAATGGTTTTGAGATGCTACTATTCAACTTTGTATCTGATTCTAATGTGAATATCCAAACCAAATCTTTGGGTGCAATTTCTTCTTTAATTAGGCATAACAAGCTTGCTATAGTTGTATTTTGTCTGGCTAATGGATATACAACACCAAGGGATGTGTTGACTAACTATAATCAATAATGTAGCTATAGAGCTAGGGTTTATCTTTCTATTTATACTTTTGTCATCTAATGATTTGGGGGCAGTAATGGAGAATATACTATTTCATGAAACTATATCATTAGGGTTTGCAACCTACAGTTTGGGAATTGAGAAAGGTCACTTTCACAGTAATGTTTGCAAGTTCAATTCTCAATTGATCGATGCCTCACCCTATTCTAAAGGTTACCAAAATGCTTACCCCGCCCGGAGGTCACTTTGCCAGTCTATGGAGCCAGACTTATGATGAAGTTAGGTAGAGTTATGCTGTCATACCCTCTTTGAAAGGTTATACCGTAATCTAAACTTAGTTCAGGATTCCACAAAAGGTTTGTCCCTATGCAGGCGAATAGTAGGCAGAGTCATATGACCCAAACTGGCAGATTGACGAGCCTATAATGTGAATCTTTTCTCCATCAATTGGAGAACCATTTGGCTTCCATTGGAGTTAAAATAAAAGTCTTTTGTTTTCTTTATCTATACAAAGGTCAAAATGTATGTAACAGAATGAAAAATCTTCAAGTATGTATGTACTTGAAGATAGTCAGCTAACTAGTCTCGAAGCATAAATCAATGAATAAAAGAAGAAAGAATGAAAAACCTACAAAAAACCCTAAACCCTAAACAGTTGAGAGAAAGAATAAAAAACCTCCAAAAGAAGAAAGTCAGCTAACCAGTCTCGAAGCATAAATCAATGAATAAAAGAAGAAAGAATGAAAAACCTACAAAAAACCCTAAACCCTAAACAGTTGAGAGAAAGAATAAAAAACCTCCAAAAACCCCAACCGCTCAATATCCTTCACGAACATGTTGCCCTTCTATTTCACACCCGGCTGGGAATAATGAAATGAGAAATGAAATTCCCTTTTTTTATAAAGTCATAACCATATTTGTCAAAATTTTGACTACCTCGAGATTTATCGATATTTTGACAAACACGGGCATAAATAAAAAAAACAAATTTTTCCTTCTATAATCTGACCAAGCAAAACCTTTTAATTTTTTGGTCAAAAATTTTGGTAGAAAAACTAGGTCAAATGTACTAGTGTGGCAAGAGAGAGGTGTAACTTTTTGAATATTGATCTCAATGCAAATTGTGCTACTCCATGGAAATTATTTTAAATGTGTTTTGTCTTTAATATGAAATATTAGTATTTAACTTGTATGTTGTTATGCAATATCTAAATTAAATATACTAATAATTGCACCATAATGTTCCACGGGTTACCTCGAAATGGTATGGAATGTCAATCATTAAACTTTTAAAATTTAGAATTTGGATTTTTTATAAAGGTGAGAATGAGTGGTCTCATCCAAGATATCAAATGATCGAGATTTCTAAATCATGCTACCTAGATTAAAACAATATATAAACTATGCAAGGAGTATTCAATTACATTTTTTTAACACACTAGCATTTGAAAAATCTAATCAAGATCCTACCGCCTCTCCCAGATTGGCTCCTCTTGCCTAAGAGTTGACTACTCTTTTGCCAGTAACTAGAGATTTACTCCATTGTCATTTTAATGCATTAATCAAAAACTCCAAAATAGCTTCTCTTGTCATCAAATTCTCTTGCTACCATTAATTTTTATCTGGCATTCCCTAATGGGAGGGGGCTATTTGGTCGTTTCCTCTTTCTCTACAAAATTTTTTTAACTTTTTTTTTTCTTCATAGTTTTGCAATCTAAGACATAGGTTATGACACTTTTTTTAAAGCTTTTGAAAAATAAAGGCCTTGATTTTTCCTCTCAACATTTAGTGTCATGTTTCAAAAAAAATGTTTTTCAATGAGCCTTTAACATTAAGATACACACGGATAATGAAAGCTCCTCTATTTTTTCTTTAACTATAGAACTTAGGATCAAACCATTTTTTGCAATTTTTATTAAAATTTAAGTACCCTCTAAAACTTGCTAATTTATTTATGGTTTTTCATGGAATCAGTTAATGACTAGTCCCAAATCTTACTTTTACAAAATAGATTCAAGTAAATTAGCTAGTGGATATTTTAATGGTTCTGATTTGAGTGTGATAAGTGACCTAAAAAGACAATGAACTGAGTCAAGCCTTGCAATGTACACACGTATCCTATAAGTCTAGACTGGACAACCTTAATAGGTCATTAATCAATTTTACTAATTGCATTAAATCTTGCCATTTTTAGGTACTAGTCCATTTGATGCTTTTTTCCATTATGCTTTTATGATATATAATGGTTTCTTTGATTTTTTCATTAAGTTATTTTCTCTAATTGTTCTTCTGATCTTATTTTTTTTTCAAACTTTGCCCTTTTATTAGTCACACCCTCGTTAGTTCCCTTTCCCTTTCTTATTGACGACTTCAAATCATCCATCTTGTCTATGAATAGTGTAATAAAAATTTACGTTATCTTTAAAAAAATGTGTGCCAATAGAAATATGGACCGTTGAATTCATTATGGTTCCTATTACAACTATCGTGGTAGTTAATAGAAAATAATTATAAGTTGGCAATGACCTCAAACATTCTCTTCATTACATGTTCCTATGTATTATAAAATCACCAGTCCAAATTTTTTTAGAACCAATGGACTACCATCAAAAGAAATCTTGGTTGTTCATTTTGGTTTCTGTCAATTTTTTTGGTGCAAGGAATGCATAGGAGTATAATATTATTATATTTACATCTCATGTTATCAAATTGAACTTCAATGACATTCTGATGTTTGACGTGTGAGAGATTATGTATGCTATGGATATTGTTCTGAATGATAAGTGTTGAACCATTGAACTTAAGCATATTGTTGAATATTATAATTGTTGCTCCTCTCTCCCTTCCTATTGACCAATGAGACTCATCTCTATCCACAAGATAAGAATTGTTCTAAAATTGTCATGGATTATATAAGAGGTATTATTGTCCACCATATAAGTATAGTAATACTATATTAATTATTAAATAAAGATTTATATTACTCAAAATATTTGGCATTTAAATAAATAATATTATAAATAGTAATTAAATATTTAAATTATATTTAAACATAGCTTATATTATAATATAAATACAAATAAATAGATATTAAAAAAGTTAGTCTATCATTTCGTAATTATAATGCATAGAAAATATATAATTTTTACTTTTTAGTAGATATTAAGAATTAGCAGTTTATTTAGGATATGTATTTTTACAAATTTTTAAAAATTAATTTTGTAAATAGTGATTATAATTTTTAATAAATAGAATGTAAATAAGATGTGAATAATTAAATTTTAGAGAGATATGGGAGTAGAGATAGAGAGATCTATATATCAAAGTAGAGCGATACATTACATACATACATACATATATATATATATATATATATATATATATATATATATATATATATATATATATACATACATATATATATATACATACATATATATATATACATACATATATATATATACATACATACATACATATATATATATATTATATATATATATATATATATATATATATATGTATATATATATATATATAAACACACACACACATGTATATATACATATATATGTTGGAAATATAGATGGAGTAACTGAGAGGAGGGGGGGGGGGTGAATCAGTTAACCACAAAAATATTACCCACCGATCCCTTAGATGTCTTATAAAATCATTTACTGCTATTGCTCGGTAAGACATAGAGGAAATGCTGTAACTCAGTAATTGCAGTGAGTATTAATTATAACTATTCTTAAGCATTCATCAATGATTAACATGCATGCATAAAGAAACTAACATGAACACTAAGAGACACTAGATTTAACGTGGAAACCCAATATGGGAAAAACCACCAATGTAACTAGTTACTATTTTTCACTCTTTTGAAGTGATGCCCAGTTAGGAGCCAACCCAATTAAAGGTTACAAAACACACCTGTTAGGTGTGACCTTGTTAGAGGATTTAATCACCCTGTTAGGAGTGGCCTTGTAAGAGGTCTTTGAAACAATTCAATAGAATTGTCACCTTGTTAGAGGATTTACAAAATAGCTATTAAACCAACTTGGTTAAGAGATTTTGAAATCACTACTACAATGGTAAGAAAGTAACA
>BSBK01013737.1:0-42500 GCA_027943335.1 Chamaecyparis obtusa | reverse complement strand
TGCAAAATATGTCCTACTTATCAATTGATGAGATTAAGGGGATTTCTAATGAATGATTCATAAGGCATAACACTTGGTGAAGGTTTTGGAAATAGGGTTGCAAGAACAATGGGTTTAACCATGGAGGAAGCTTCATAATTAAGTGCGCTTGAGATGGAGTAATACTGGGATGGGTGACCTCTCGAGAAGTCTCGGTGCTTCACCTCTGTGAACACCACCTAGATCCAATGAGTGCTAAGAGTTCCATTTATTATCATGAGAGATAATTTTGTGTTAACTACTACTAATGAAACATGGGTGTAGTGCCCAAACTTTTACACTAGAATGATCGTCACACAACCAATTTAATCTACTCAAACTGCAATGCCCAAATTTATGACACTAGATTCAAAATTACATAACATACTTATGCTGCACGAACTAAGTAATAATTTTTTTATTTTTAAATTAACTTACTAATTTAACTAAACCAACAATTTATGATTCTACTTGTTGAAACATTTATCTATAATCCAAGGAGGAAATGAAATAACTTTAAACAAAAGATTTTCATATCATTCATTTAACAAGCATACCATGTTATTGCATACCTCAACTTATTTTCCCCATTTGTCATAATCAACTTGTCTCATCAATTCCTACACTTGGATACGTACGCAACTAGATGCACATATAATGGATTTCACTACCCACATGTTCCCTGTTCCTTTTATTTAACCTTAGAGTTGCAGTTGATATTAAATCTTACAAAAGGTGGATATATATAAGGTTACATCAACACTTCATCTACTCTAGAACTTACTCCTAAAACAAAGCATCAAAATTAACAGATATGAGATAAGGAATTTCTAAATTGATATTTTATTAGTTACTAAGAATTGAATAATTATGTACGTATGCTTTTATTTATTTATGTGATCATATGCTCAAGTGCAGTTTATGTATAAGATCTCCCTACACTACTTTAATTCATTTTGAAGAAGTCAACCCTCTCAAATATTCCATTCTGTCATACTTACTTAAATGGTTTTAAATTATTCACAACAAATCCTTTCCTTCACCAAGAGTTTTAAAACTAATTTAAAAAAAAAAAAAAAACCCAAGCACCAATAGGAAAGCACAAAGGATCACTTGTTCTTATATTTTATTGTAAAGTTATCAACTAAAACATCATAAAACTTCTTTCAAAATTTATATTCTCAAGACAACATATAATCAAAGATTAGATTTATTTCAAATAAAAAAAAAACCTTCAAAGCCTTGCTCTCCTCCCAACCGTATGGCATCATGAGGTCCTTAATAATCCCTAGCCAACCCCTGAGCAATAATACACATTTTCACCATGGAGATAAATGGTGATATCATGTTTATGAAGCACATTGACACATTATATTAAATCCTTCTGTAACAAGCTCTCAAGGAATACCACTTGTAACATACTTCATAGATCAAGCTTCTCTTCAAAACTAAGAAAGATAAGTGGTGGGGAAACTTAATCTCTCTATATTACATATGATAATATCCTTCCATCACTCCAATCTCCCATTTTCTTTCATTATCTAACTATTCAATTTTCTTCCGCAAGCAGAGGTTCTCCAAAAGGAGAAGTAGGTAATTTTCCAACTCACAAAATAAATTACACATAAATTTAATGGGCCTTAGCCAACTAAAAAAAAAACTTTAAAATTATTTTAAGAGGAATAGAATGTATAATATGCTCTAGCTATAAGAATCAAAAAATAGTCCACAAATTTATGAACAACTACATTTGCAATTTTACTAGTTAATCAGCTGTGTGAGTTAATTTCAACAAAATAGCACTAACTTAAAATACAGATAACTTTCACATATGTTAAGCAATTTTAAAACTTAAATATGTTTCAGAAAGGGGAGGGAGTGAAGGAGAGAAGCTCTGTGTTAATTTTTGAAATATCATAACCATGTGTGAGCAGATTTTTTTGCATCAAAACTGACTTGTTTAATTAGAATGACAGTTCATTATGATATCTTAACATGTAAACATAGTTGTAGGATTAAGGAGCACAAAAATTTGAATAAATAAATCTATAATGAGAGTTGAATAAACAGAAAGAAGATTCCCAAATATCTAAATTTCAATAATTTCTATTAATTTTTATTATTATTTATGTGTAAGACTGTATATACCTATAATACTCTTTTTTTAAAATCTGAATTATTTCCTCCATGTCAAACAAACTACCATAATATTTATTTCATAAGAATTTATGATCAAGAACTCACTTCAACAAAGAGCTTTTTTTTTTTTTTAAAACCCATACTTTTAAATAGCTTAGGAAGGATTTACATCTACATCCCCAATTTCAGTTTCTTTTTAAATTGTTTTAACCGATGATATTATATATCTCTCTTGATATCAACTTTAAAAACAAGAGTTATCTTGAAATTGAAACAAAAATATTTTTCTTTACTCTTGAAAGCATTTCTTCTCATTCAAGTTCATTTCTTACCATTCTAACACTAGTTATCTCTAATGTTAAACCGTATAAAAGAATTTATAAAATATGAAGAGAATCATTAGGCATAAAATGTTGTATATAAATTATATTGTCAGTGATAGTTAAAGACTGGTATGATAACAAATCCATCAAGATTTGTTGGCAAACCTAAAGCCTTCACTGTTTGGCTGAGATCATATTAAAATTCTCAAATTAAGTAGCAAAAAAGAAAGATTTAAAATTCAATAGTCCACAAACCATCAACTTACAAGGCTGTGCTTAGTGCACACACATAAATTCTCAATTTTCATGCACACAATAAACTTTTAAAAAAATACAAGATAATGAAAAAACTCTTAGCGCTTAGGAAAAACCTACCCTCTAAAATAAGAAATGTGGATACCCTTCATCGAGATGAAGTCTCACAAATCACAGGCATAACCATGAAGATGAAAAGCTGAGTTATACTCTCTTTTAAAAAAATCAAAACTAGTAAGAGCAACATCCACATATGTTGAATGGAGTCTTGAAAATTAGTCAAATGAAAACTTTCTGAACCTAACGATGGAAAGAACTGTTTGCATACCTTTGGAGGATGAAACCATTTTCCACTGACTCCCTCCATTGCCATGGTGCTCTAATTTCTCCTCAATCTCAAGAAGTGAAGTGCTTGGAGATTTTACAGAACGAATGCAACACAATATAAATCTGCTAACAATGGATGTTGCAGGGCATCCCTACCCTGCCCACATTGGATTTTCCTCCTCATCTTACTGCATTTTAATGGAACCCAAGGGGATAGAGCCCTATGCTGGTGACTAAGTCCTAAGAGGGTATTTCTCTAGAAGCAAAGTACACAACATAAATAATTATGGAGAGGAGAGGATTGAGTTGTATGGTGGCCCAGACCACTTGATTCTCCCCATATGTAAAGTAAACAAGATATTTTTAAAATCAGTGTAGTCTAATCATTTCTAGATGTGTACCAAAGAGTGTCCTCTGGTCTTCAACACCATTCCTCCTAATTATCCTCTTTGTTTTCTCCCACTCAAGGGCCATTATGTGGATAGTAACTAGCTACTACCATAAATGCATGATGGAACAAATATCAACTCAAAAAGCTACCTATGCTTTCACGTCTTACATGCCCTCCATCCAACGTACCATCAAAGATTTAATATCTGATCAAATCTTTTCCTCATTGAATTCGTGCAGAGTATTAGTTGGAAAAATTATTGTATTCAATAAATTTCTTAGCTTTACATCACTGACAACTGCTTCTTACTGGATCATTAAATCTTTTCCCTAGACCACTCACATTTCTAGAATGATAACTTCTTCCTTTTGTTTAATGTCTTTTAAATTATAAGGAGGTATCTAATAGTTTCTATAATCAAATAGCCAAATTATATATTTAATTAATATAAACATGCATATGATTATTATTTTATTGGTTGCCTCAACTAATCTATAAATTGGTACAAAAGGGTATTGTGCCAGTAACTTATCTTATATGCATTTAAATGCATCTATATCCTTAACAAAATAAGCTCATTATGAACATAAACCTATTTTAACATGGAGAAAGAATCACATTACCATTTCCTAAAAGTTTGTTTATAAATATATAAACAAATTATACTTTCTATATATAGTTCTAATCTTAAATCTATATATAAAATGAATTGTAATAAATATATACAAAACATCACATATAAGAAATCATTGATCAATTATTATCTACTTAGTTGTTATGATATGGCATCATGTTAATCTTTGAGACTACTCTCTAAGGTTTATAAGAATATTAACTCGTAAACATCTTAAGAAAATATGAACAATGAATAACAATTATAGATAAATAATAATCCGTACCTTCCATGATGGGTCCATTCCTTTGGTTAAAGCCTTGTACATCATGCCCCATAACACTCTAACATTGTTTCCACCCTCTTGATTGCTCAAGCCCATGCTTGAATGACACTCCCACATAGTAATTAGTGGATATACTAAACAAAATTGAAAATACATTAATTTATTCATACTCATCATATTATGAAATAACGAAGTAACTTGAATAATACATCAAGGGAACCTTTTCATTTTGTATTATATAATTTATGTGGCTCTTATTCAAGATTTATTGTTTGCATATACCTTTCATTATGACCTCTTTGGATGCATCAGTTTGACACACCAGAAGTACTCAACCCAACATTACACTAATTAAGAAAATGGTCAACAAAAGGCATAAAGTATGAATACAAAAGGGTTAATGTGAATATATATAGTATTCCCTATCAAATCTAAAATGATGATTAATATTTTGGAGTATTAGAAGCATAAAGATATGGCTGGACAATAAAACATGATCACTATCATTTGCAACTATACCTACAAGTTGATTTATATTCCTTTATATTAAACTACCATTATAATAAGTTTAGTTCTATTGATCAGAAATAAATCAATCGAGACACTTTGAAATATTGTGGAGATATTGAATCAATGAGACATGAAGAGTACACAAACTTGTAAAAGTTGAAATTGGACTAGTTAACCCAATCAAATGAAACCTTAATCAAGAGATAATCATAAAGAAACATTCACCTTTTGTGGGGCATCACATCCTCCCCCCCTTAGATTAAACTTCCTCCTAAAAGTTAGTAAAGTATTATATGCCTACTCTTGGGAACATCTATTAAGTGAGCATATGAAGCTTCTCCCTTGGTATACAATGTATAAATTTGCATTTTACCTTCTAACATGTATCATTATAAAATAAGTATTCATAAGGAAATTTTCCCACAATAAAGAGTAACACAACATTCTTCTTTTGTTTATCCTATTTATGAGGTATGAAATTGAAATCACCCTGAATAATATAACTCATTTTTTTACAAAATAAAGATATAGTTACACTAAATAAGGTTTTATTCACAATAATTATGTTCTCTTCTCCTTCCCCCTTTTGAAAAAAAACAACACACTTAATAACCAAATGCTAGAAAATTTTAAGGGTACCACTTGATATAAACCTTGTCATTAATAAAATGATACACATCCATCACCTCAAATTCATCATGCTTAAGTATCCAATTAACCTTCCATTTAATTATTATTCTCTATCAATTATTTCTCACATGAATGACCAAAAGAAACATAACTATCATATAGATAACCACAATGGAACTCACTTGAATCACAACACAAGATTCACACAAAATGGGATGAGGATGCCTAGTGTCCAATAGTCTCCTCCTAGAATCCATATTGCATAAATAACTATCATTAGGTCATCCCTGAGGTACCTAAAAAAATATCATATATCTAGGGGAAATGGATAGTAACTATCCCATACCGGTCTCATTTACCCCTACATAGAAATTCCCCAGGCCATCTACTCCCCCCATACAACTTGTTAGGGACCCCTCATGAGTATGATAGTTACATAGGTCACATCACAACACACAAGCTAGTAGTAGAAAACATTCATTAAAGCCTCAAAACTAGAAAACTTTAAGTGTAAATCAATTAAATAATGAAAAGATACAAATGATGATAAAATTTTAACAGTGGCCACAAGGTCAAAATTTTTTTTAAAATTTTTTTAAATGATAACTCATAATAACAAGCCCTTGAGGCAAACAGAACAATTTTATAAAGCATTTAATCAAAAACTTAAATAATCTAAGACTGCCAGCTCCAACAAGTCAAGATCAAATAAATAATCAAAATATAAGATTTTACAACACAATCACTTTGTGACTCCAATCAAGTCACCTAAGGGGGAGGAGGGGAATAAGGTGGTGATCTCAACCACACTGAGCTCATAAATAAATCTCAATATCATCATATCCAAGTCTCACACAACCCGAGACAATCATATAGTAAATGTATCATCAATGATAGCTCCGCTTATTCTTCAAGGGTACACTTAGGTCCATCCTCACCCATGGGTACACATATCAAGGAATAGGTTTGCACTATGAACCAACAAATGTGGCTCTACATGTGGGGGAGTCAATAGGGACTAACATCCACCAAAGTCTTACACTCAATGAAGGGCCTCTATCTCCCAACATGGCATGCATCTCATATAGAAGAAATAATCTACTATGGAGCTATGACTCATACAATATTTGATTGTAAGACTCCAATGTGGTCCTCTATCTCTCAACCCATGATTACATGGTGTACCTCACACATAGCCTATGCTATGGGGCTACTACCAACATCACATAATACACAACATGACTAGTAGTATTCTTTTTCAAACATAAACACTTCACCACCACACCACGTTACAATAGTACATTCATAACTTTTGTTAGATATACACAGCTTTCACGAAGGGCAAACTTAGGTGGATCTTCTATGGCATCCAACTCTCCCCTACCCAAGTTGGATGCAATACATCTCACCCACTTGGGATCCAACACATTTACTGGTCTCATCACATGCCACTACACATACATATTTATGGAATTCATTATAAAAAGGTAAATGACACATATACAAGCACTCTTGTAGCTCAACAAGGTTACTTTTCATAAAAAGAAAGTTCATATCAAATTGGTTTTTCTTGTTTGATGATTCACATGATTTTTATTTTGCATGAATTAAATTAACATAAATTACATTGTGATTTTAATTTGTGATACAAAGTGATTAAGCCCAAAAGATCCCAGAGTATAAACCTAGGCTCTAATACCAAATGTAGTGCCCAAACTTTTACACTAGAATGATCGTCACACAACCAATTTAATCTACTCAAACTGCAATGCCCAAATTTATGACACTAGATTTAAAATTACATAACATACTTATGCCGCACCAAGTAATAATTTTTTTAATTTTTAAATTAACTTACTAATTTAACTAAACCAACAATTTATGATTCTACTTGTTGAAACATTTATCTATAATACAAGGAGGAAATGAAACAACTTTAAACAAAAGATTTGCATATCATTCATTCAACAAGCATACCATGTTGTTGCATACCTCAACTTATTTTCCACATTTGTCATAATCAACTTGTCTCATCAATTCCTACACTTGCATACATATGCAACTAGATGCACATATAATGGATTTCACTAGCCACATGTTACCAGTTCCTTTTATTTAACCTTAGAGTTGTAGTTGATATTAAATCTTACAAAAGTTGGATATATATAAGGTTACATTGACACTTCATCTACTCTAGAACTTACTCCTAAAACAAAGCATCAAAATTAATAGATATGAGATAAGGAATTTCTAAATTGATATTTTATTAGTTACTAAGAATTGAATAATTATGTACATATGCTTTAATTTATTTATGTGATCATATACTCAAGTGCAATTTATGTACAAGATCTCCCTACACTACTTTAATTCATTTTGAAGAAGTCAACCCTCTCAAATATTCCATTCTGTCATACTTACTTAAATTGTTTTAAATTATTTACAACAAATCCTTTCCTTCACCAAGAGTTTTAAAACTAATTTTTTTTTTTTTTTTTTTAACACCCAAGCACCAATAGGAAAGCACAAAGGATCACTTGTTCTATAATTTTATAGTAAAGTTATCAACTAAAACATCATAGAACTTATTTCAAAATTTACATTCTCAAGACAACATATAATCAAAGATTAGATTTATTTCAAATAAAAATAAAAAACCATCAAAGCCTTGCTCTCCTCCCAACCATATGGCATCATAACGTCCTTAATAATCCCTAGCCAACCCCCCAACAATAATACACATTTTCACCATGGAGATAAATGGTGATATCATGTTTACGAAGCACATTGACACATTCTATTAAATCCTTCTCTAGCAAGCTCTGAAGGAATACCACTCATAATATAGTTCATAGATCAAGCTTCTCTTCGAAACTAAAAAAGATAAGCGGTGGGGAAACTTAATCTCTCTATATTGCATATGATAATATCCTTCCATCACTTCGAACTCCCATTTTTTTTCATTCTCTAACTATTCATTTTTCTTCCACAAGCAGAGGTTCTCCAAAAGGAGAAGTGGGTAATTTTCCAACTCACAAAATAAATTACACATAAATTTAATGGGCCTTAGCCAACTTTAAAAAAAAAAACTTTAAAATTATTTCAAGGGGAATAGAATGTATAATATGCTCTAGCTATAAGAATTAAAAAATAGTCCACAAATTTATGAACAACTACATTTGCAATTTTACTAGTTAATAAGTTATGTGTGAGTAAATTTCAGCAAAATAGCACTAACTTAAAATACAGATAACTTTCACATATGTTAACCAATTTTAAAACTTAAATATGTTTTGGAAATGGGAGGGAGTGAAGGAGAGAAGCCCTATGTTAATTTTTGAAATATCATAACTATGTGTGAGCAGATTTTTTTGCATCAAAACTGACTTGTTTAATCAGAATGATAGTTCCTTATGATATCTTAACATGTAAACATAGTTGTAGGAATAAGGAGCACAAAAATTTGAATAAATAAATCTATAATGAGAGTTGAATGAACATAAAGAAGATTCCTAAATATTTAAATTTCAATCATTTCTATTAATTTGTTTTATTATTATTTATGTGTAAGATTGTATATACCTATAATACTCTTTTTTTAAAATCTGAATTATTTCCTCCATGTCAAACAAACTACCATAACATTTATCTCATAAGAATTTATGATCAAGAACTCGCTTCAACAAAGAGCTTTTTTTTTTTAGAACCCATACTTTTAAATAGCTTAGGAAGGATTTACATCTACATCCCCAATTTTAGTTTCTTTTTAAATTGTTTTAACCGATGCTATTATATATCTCTCTTGATATCAACTTTAAAAACAAGAGTTATCTCTAAATTGAAACAAAAACAATTTTCTTTACTCTTGAAAGCATTTCTTCTTATTCAAGTTCATTTCTTACTATTCTAATACTAGTTATCTCTAATGTTAAACCGTATAAAAGAATTTATAAAATATGAAGAGAATCATTAGGCATAAAATGTTGTATATAAATTATATTGTCAGTGATAGTTAAAGACTGGTATGATAACAAATCCATCAAGATTTGCTGGCAAACCTGAAGCCTTCACTGTTTGGTTGAGATCATATTAAAATTCTCAAATTAAGCAGCAAAAAAGAAAGATTTAAAATTCAATAGTCCAAAAACCATCAACTTACAAGGCTGTGCTTAGTGCACACACATAAATTCTCAATTTTCATGCACACAATAAACTTTTAAAAAAATACAAGATAATGAAAAAACTCTCAGCGCTTGTGAAAAACCTACCCTCTAAAATCAGAAATGTGGATACCCTTTAGCCAAATAAAGTCTCACAAATCACAGACATAACCATGAAGACGAAAAGTTGAGTTTTACTCTTTTCTTTTTAAAAAATCAAAACTAGTAAGAGTAACATCCAAATATGTTGAATGGAGTCTTGAAAATCAGTCAAATGAAAACTTTCTGAACCTAACGATGGAAAGAACCATTTGCATACCTTTGGAGGATGAAACCATTTTCCACCGACTCCATCCATTGCCATGGTACTCTGACTTCTCCTCAATCTCAAGAAGCGAAGTGCTTGGAGATTCGACAAAACAGATGCCACTCAATCTAAATCTACCAACAATGGATGTTGCAGGGCATCCTACCTTGCCCACATTGGATTTTCCTCATCTTACTACATTTTAATGGAACCCAAGAGGATAGAGCCTTATGCTGGTGACTAAGTCCTATGAGGGTATTTCTCCAGAAGCAAAGTACACAACATAAATAATTATGGAGAGGAGAGGATTGAGCCATATGGTAGCCCAGACCACTTCATTCTCCCCATATGTGAAGTAAAAAAGATATTTTTAAAATCATCGCAGTCTAATCATTTCTAGATGTGTACCAAAGAGTGTCCTCTGGTCTTCAACACCATTCCTCTTAATTATCCTCTTTGTTTTCTCCCACTCAAGGGCCATTATGTGGATAGTAAACAGCTACTGCCATAAATGCATGATGGAACAAATATCAACTGAAAAAGCTACTTATGCTTTCACGTCTTACATGCCCTCCATCCAATGCACCATCCAAGATTTAATATCTGATCAAATCTTTTCCTCATTGAATTTGTGCAGAGTATTAGTTGGAAAAATTATTGCATTCAATAAATTTCTTAACTTTACATCACTGACAGTTGCTTCTTGCTGGATCATTAAATCTTTTTCCCAGACCACTCACATTTCTAGAATGATAAATTCTTCCTTTTGTATAATGTCTTTTAAATTATAAGGAGGTATCTAATAGTTTCTATAATCAAATAACTAAATTGTATATTTAATTAATATAAACATGCATATGATTATTATTTTATTGGTTTCCTCAACTAATCAATAAATTGGTACAAAAGGGTATTGTGCCAGTAACTTATCTTATATGCATTTAAATGCATCTATATCCTTAACAAAATAAGCTCATCATAAACATAAACCTATTTTAACATGGAAAAAGAATCACATTACCATTTCCTAAATGTTTGTTTATAAATATATATACAAATTATACTCTCTATATATAGTTCTAATCTTAAATCTATATATAAAATGAATTGTAATAAATATATACAAAACATCACATACAAGAAATCATTGATCAATTATTATCTACTTAGTTGTTATAGGTTGATATGGTATCATGTTAATCTTTGAGACTACTCTCTAAGCTTTATAAGAATATTAACTCGTAAACATCTTAAGAAAATATGAACAATGAATAACATTTATAGATATGTAATAATCTGTACCTTTCATGATGGGTCCATTCCTTTGGTTAAAGCCTTGTACATCATGCCCCATAACACTCGAACATTGTTTCCAGCCTCTTGATTACTCAAGCCCATGCTTGAATGACACTCCCACATAGTAATTAGTGGATATACTAAACAAAATTGAAAATACATTAATTTATTCATACTCATCATATTATGAAATAACAAAGTAACTTGAATAATACATCAAGTGAAACTTTTTGTTTTGTATTATATAATTTATGTGGCTCTTATTCAAGATTTATTGTTTGCATATACTTTTCATAATGACCTCTTTGGATGCATCAGTTTGACACACTAGAAGTACTCTACCCAACATTACACTAATTAAGAAAATGGTCAACAAAAGGCATAAACTATGAATACAAAAGGGTTAATGTGAATATATATAGTATTCCCTATCAAATCTAAAATGATGATTAATATTTTGGAGTATTAGAAGCATAAAAATATGGTTGGACAATAAAACATGATCACTATCATTTGCAATTATACCTACAAGTTGATTTATATTCATTTATATTAAACTACCATTATAATAAGTTTAGTTCTATTGATTAGAAATAAATCAATCAAGAAACATTGAAATATTGTAGAGATATTGCATCAATGAGACATGTAGAGTACACAAACTTGTAAAAGTTGAAATTGGAATCATTAACCCAATCAAATGAAACCTTAATCAAGAGATAATCATAAACAAACATTCATCTTTTATGGGGCATCACAATGGGTCAATGAGTTTGACTCAAAAAACTACACAGATGAATCTTGATAGCAATATCACAATTTGACTTGCTGTGAAAAATATCTCCTACTTAATAATTGATGAGCTTAAGGGGATTTCTAATGAATGGTTCATTAGGCACAACACTTGGTGAAGGTTTGGAAAATGGAGTTTCAAGAAGAGTGGGTTTAATCATGGATGAAACTCCATAATAAAGCACATTCGAGATGGACTAGTACTGAGATGGGTGACCTCCTGGGAAGTCTCGATGCTTCACCTCAGTGAGCATCACCTTAATCCAACGAGTGATAAGTGTTCCATTTATTATCATGAGAGATGGATTTGTGTGAACCAGTACTCATGAAACATGGGTCAATGAGTTTGACTTTGAAATCTGGACAGTTGAATCCTAATAGCAATATCACAATATTTGGATAGTTATATAGATAATAATATTTTGTTGAAGTGGAATGAAATAAATTACAAAACAGTCTACAAATAAAGCGATTATGAAATGGTATACAAATAAAAGAATTATGAAATGAAAAAACCATACATGAGAGATTATGCAAATAAAGCATTTAGGAAATGGGAAACTCATTTATGAGAGATTATACAAATAAAGTGATTATGAAATGGTATGCAAATAAAGTGATTATATGAAATGGAAAACTCATATGGGTATGTGCAGGATCATGATATGCCAAACTAGGCCCTTAAGTGGCAATGAAAATTTAGGAAATTAGGTTTAGGCAAGTTGACATAAAAATTTGAACAAGCTATAAATATTATATCAAAAATATGTAAGAAGAGAATCTGTAGAAAATTGAATTTAGTTTCTAAGATACTAGGCCTTTTTTGAAAAACCATTATTCTACATGTTGACAATTTCAAATTTAAATATAGTAGTACAAAAATTTCAGGAAAATAATAAGAACTAAGTGTAGGTCTAACCACCTTAAAAAAAATCAAATGATAAAAAAAATTACAAGATTCTAGATATAAGAAGTAGACTCATGTCTGGATGTGACATACTTTTTTGTAATTTTTTTCAAAGTAAATCATTAATTATGATTTTTCTTCTACAACTTTTCCAAAATACAAAAACTCTCGTGTCTGACCATGTTAACTTAGTCTAAACTTTATCAAATTGCAAACTTTTTTTATTTTTCTTGTAGTAGGAAAATCATATAATGTGACACATGTTTTGGATTTCAAAAATGTTATATATTTTGAAAGTTATAGCTCTTTTTCAATAAGTCTATCAATCAGGACTAGAAAAATAACAAGTAGGTGTATGTCTAACCATATTAAACAAAATAAAATGATAATAGTTTTTTATAAGATTCTAGCTAAGATTAGTAGACTCGTGTCTGGATGTGATGTATATTTTTTTTGTATTTTTTTCAAGTAAATAATTAATTATGATTTTTGTGCTACACATTTTCCTGAATATAAAAAATCTCATGTCTGACCACCTTAACTTAGTCTAAACTTCATCAAATTGAAAGAATTGTTTATTATTATTGTATTAGGTGAAGCATAGAATGTGATGTATATTTCAGATTTAAAAAATGTTATATTGTTTTAAAGTTATAGTTGTTTTTCAAAGAGTTTATCAATCCAGACTTCTTTTTCACATCGCCACTTTTTGGCATACCATGATCCAACACATACCCATATATGAGAGATTATACAAATAAAGCGATTATGAAATGGTATGCAAATAAAGTGATTATGAAATGGAAAACTCATTTATGAGAGATTATACAAATAAAGCGCTTTTGAAATGGTATGCAAATAAAGTGATTATGTGCAAATGGAAAACTCATATATGAGAGATTATGAAAATAAAGTGATTATGAAATGGAAAACTCATATATGAGAGATTATACTAATAAAATGATTATGAAATAGAAAAAATGCACATCAATGATGTAGAAATATATTGAAAAATAATCAGAGAGTTTTCACAAAAGTGGGAATGAACAAGAAGTGACAAATAGAGAGGATTGAAACTATGCAATCATAGTCATCTATAGAAGGCCCATTTTTTAATCAATGATTCATGTTAAGTATTGTATTTCTTTTATTCTGATGTTCTTTTCTCGCTCTTACCTCTCTAAATAAAACTTTATCATTATTAAATATAGATTTAATTACATAAATAATAATTTTAAATACTCAATTTTATTTTCTTTGGAGAAAAGACAAGACATACAAAGTATTTTTCCATCTTAAATTGCATTTTTACACTTTAAAGTGTTATTTTTTCATCCAAAAGATTCAAAAGAAAACAAAATCATGGTAAGGTGGAAAAATTTGTGACTTATGTGTGTCAAGTTATGTATTCATAATGTAATGCCTTCTTGGTTGTAGCCTAGAGATGTGTAGATCTCGACATCATTTTTTGACTATGTGTCATAGGATGCATAGGTCATCTCCATGCTTATGTTTCTTCATGTGTATGGATAGTGATGGTTCAACTTCATCTTTTTCTTTATGATTTATATTCTTTCCCTATTGTGCATGTGCAATTCTCCTACATGTTTGAGATGGGACTTTCTAGATATGTCAATTGTTGACATTATTTTCAGTGACTTGTGTTTGTTCTTGTACCAAATTCCTTGTGAAGATGATGCAATCTTTTGGGGTGATATTTCCTATGGTGCATGTAAGATGGTAGTGTACTTGAATATTGTTATACTTCAATCTAACGATGTTCAAGACATTATTTAAATGTGGGAATATTGTTATACTTTAATCTAACGATGTTCGAGACATTATTTAAATGTGGTTAGGAACGTATTAGGTTTTCAAGCATTAATATTTATGTTGTAATTAAATTTGCACATGATTTGTATCAGTTATAAATGCAAGAAAAATTTTCATGCTATCTTGAACCTCGTTGTGTGATTTTGCTATGCTTAGGCTACAATGCATATGCACATATACACGTGATATTTGATTATTAGTTATGAGTATGTATGACATTTCCTTACTTGGCTGCACAAGTCTATGTAACACTAACAATGGTTATATGGGAAATGTCACATTAGCTATAATTATTTAGCTTTATTTAATGTACTTAGTTCGAGTGTGCTTTCCTATTAGGTTATTTCTGGAATTGACCCCAAATATTGTGGTTGGTAGCTCACTAGATTCCTGAATCCCTATGTGGGTGTCCAATAATGAGTATATTGATGTTTTATGATAGTTTATATTTTTCACAAATTTAAAAGTTAAAATGAGATTTTGCGGTTTGAAATCTTAATTTAATGTTGAAATTGAAATATAACTTATGAGAACTTATTAGCTATGTGTTTTTAGAAATGAGGATAAATGAAATGAATTTGGACATAAAATAGATGTTTAATAGTTTAATTTTCAAAAGTAAAATTGTTTTTAGGCTGAAAAGGCAAAAATAGAATACATTTCACACTTAGCATTTTTTGAAAGCAAATTTGGAAGGTGAAAAACTCCTCTCCAAACAAAAAATTGAGTTTTTGTTTGGGAACTCATTTGCCCACCAGAGTGCATGGGCTCAATTATACTAAGATAGGAATTGAGAAGGGAAGTTGTTTTTATGATTATATGTTATTTCATTCACCATATTCAAAGATCTCTTTGTTTGACTTTTTTTCTTCAAATTGAGGTAGTTCACAAATCGGGCGCCCGTTTTGCTTTGGGTGCTCGGAGAAAAATGTGCACCCAATTTTTAAAAAATGGGCACCCATTTTTTTAAAATTAGGTGCCCATTTTTTAAATTTATTTTTAAAAAATAAAATATTTTCCAAGTCATTTTCACAGCTTGCTAAATGAGATAACAATTTTTCACGTATGGGTGCCCGATTCTACTACTACTTTCGACCCCCTCAGCAATTTTTCTCCTGATTCCAAGTATGTACCATTATTTTTTATTATTTGTCTTTTTTTTAAAAGCAAAAGTGGACAAGCCACCATAATTATATTTATACTAAACTGATTCAAGGACTCGTCTATGGAAGAATCAAAAGAAACCCCAGAGTCATTGTCATATACATTTACAAAGTTAATATAGAACAAAATATTTAATTTTCCACATGAAAACCAAAATATCCCTATAATCTATAGATCGAACTATTTGATTTTCCACATGAAAATCAATATACCCCTAAAAGATATACAATATTTAACTTAATTACAAAATAGGGTGATCAAGTACAAAATATTTTTCAAAATTTGCATCAGAACTTGCAAACCTTGTCACTCCCCCATGGCCATGAGAGGCAACACACACCTTCACAAATCAAAAGCCTGATCCCACCTAGCAGGAGGAAGCTTTGGAAAATCTGACACCCAACCATCGAGCTCCTCAGCTGAGCAATTTGTAAACATTTCATTCGCCTGCTGGAGGGATAAAGTAATTAGTGAGGAAGGTAGATTTAAATCAGGGACCTGCTTAGTCAAAGAAGAGGAAACACCACTTGGTGATGGCGGCAGAGAGTGCAGCAGTGGTGGAGGAGGAAGATTCGACAAGCTTAACAGGTCCAGCACTGCATTGGCAGACCTATGAATATTGTCTACCAAATCTTTTCCAAGAGCCATACCCACAATTTGGAGGTTATTGGAAATGGTCCGAAAGCTTTGTCTCTCCATAGCCCATTTGAAATAGTCATAGCCCATTTGTCTTAATTTTTAATAATTTTTTCATTAAAAATTATAGTTTAATGTTATTTTTAACTAGTTAAATGAGTAATTTTTTAGTTTCAACTTTGTTTTCTAATTTACCATATAAATAATTATATTTTATGTTTTATTTAGTTATTTTTAGTTTTAATTTACTTTGTAAATTATTGTACCAAACTAGAAATTAAAAAAAAAACTATTAAAACTTAATTTAACCATGGGTATAAAACAAAAACGTAAACCTAGACACAATTGAAATATGAATCCCTAAGTAGAAAAAAAAAACATAAACCTAGACACAACTAAAATAAGAAACCATAGGTAGAAAATAAAAATATTGGCCTAAACACAACTGAAATAAGAAACCCTAGGTAGAAAACAAAAAAAAAACATAGAAACAACTAAAACAAGAAATCATACATGTAGAAAACGTAAACCTAGACACAACTAAAACAAGAAACTCTCTCTCTCTCTCTCTCAAAAATAAAAAAAAAATAAAAAAAAATAAAAAAAATTATATTTAAAAATTATGTTGTAATTAATTATAAGTCTTTCTTTGTAAGGTAAAATGTAAATTATATATATTACATATAAATTTTCATGTTTTTATATATATGCAGATTAAATCCATGGATGATTTTAACATTGATGAGCTCTTAGGTCAGGAAGCACCACCACCACCACCCCCTCCACCTCCACCTATACCTACTACTAAGGAGTTGAAAGAGAATATTAGGAGAAATGTACATGCCAGTATGATAGACATTAATACTATTATACATGATCCTCATCCACCTCCCCAAGTACTACGCCTTGCAAATAGCATGCAAGACATAGTAGATTCTGTATAGACATTAGACTTTGAGCTAGATAGTTTTCAATGATGGAGGGAGTCCATGCATGCTTATAATGCTAATGACCTCTCTTATAGAGAGGTCAATGATTTAAAAATTATAAAAAATGATATGAAACATTATTTTTTGAACCCTAAAACGGGTGAGGAGATATTTGGCAAGAAGCCATGTATTTCTATTAGATGGTGTCGACACCCGCATATAGCCGAGCATTTTTGGGAGTGGTCGTGGATGATATTTGACCATCCACCACACACTAATCATGAGGTCCCATAATATTTTTTGAAAAAATTATGGGCTGAATTTGAATTGGGTAGGAAACCCAATTACTTTGACATGAAAGCATTCCAGAGGGTTGGTCGGGGTATGCCACAAGATAGGCTAGGGGCCAAGTTGAGTGATAGAACTAGAAATCATGTGTATAATGAGCCCCTTGTTCCTCTTCTTGATCCAATAGTTCCTACACTTATCCATCATTGAGCAATGCAATATGCTCTTGGTTCATTAAGTGCCCTTTCAAGAAATTTGTTAGAGAACTTGACCCAGGTGAGGGTTTCCCGTAGCATAGCACATGTTTGCATGAGTTGTGGGGATATATGTAGGGTTCCCTAGAGTGATCCTGATATTGTCCATACTTCCCATGGTGGATATGATGTTGATGGTTGTGCACATGGTGATGTTGGTGATGAGATCACATCATATGTTGATTTTTTCTATGCAGATGATGATCATCCCACGGAGGTAAATTTAATTATTATTTATAGTGCACTATTAAATTTCATATTTATACAAATATAAACCATAACATGCAGATTTTTTGGTGAACAAGGAAGGGTTGACACTACATTCATTGGACATCATCATATGACATCGACACCTCGAGATCTTGATGCCCCATTCACGATATGCACTTTGATCTAGATACATTTCAGTACATTTAAACTTTAAAAAATTAAAACTTGAATTGATAATGTGTTTGACATATTTTTTGCAATTTTGTATGGTGCTTCATGTAACATTGGGATTGGCAATTCTTCATGCTTTTCCCCACAACTCACAAAGACTCGACCTTATATACCCGTAGTATGTTTTTCATTCATTAATTTTAAGTGGTTATATGCTTACTAATTTATGTACAAATTTGATTCATACTTTTTTTTTTTGCAATTTTAGGCTTTTGGATTATCTCATGTTGCATCACATTTACGTCCTAACTCATCAATGACATTAGCTACATGTCACACACCCAATGTGCATGCTTTTGTTCCATAAATTTATAGTCAAGTTATATATGTACTTTATAATTTATGTATATACTATAAGTTTTATTCATGCTTTATATATGTTGTTCACATCAATGCCACCATGACTCTTGGCATGGCTACAATATGTTTTTTGCCAAGCTTATGAATTGGACATGACCAGATTGGGTAATGATTCTTTTTAGCATTGGATGGGATGTGATGCAAAGGAGAAAATGTGTCAAGACATTTTTGAAAATGTATTTTTCATTTTACATTCTTATTTTATATAAAGATCAATAAAAATATTTGGATAGGATAATACTAGGATGTGAATAGGGAAAGCAAGATCAATAATGGAAAAGGAGAAGGGATATGTATTAAAGGTTGTGATAATATAGGCAATATGGACCAAAGGGATGTGGGTAACATGAAGCAAATAAGACATGTGATGCATCTAAGGAGATTTGTAGCCTTGTCAAGATCAAAGTTAGAAAAAAGGAAATATGGATACTAATAGAAAATGAGATTTGACAGGCCTAGGATAATGGAGGAAATGATAGCTCCTGGATAATAAAGGATAATAAATAGGTAAACGTGAATGAAATATTACCCCAAGTATCGAATGCAAGAGGTTCATAAATTATGCATGATGCATGTTTACCAAGTTTTTGTCATGGTACTTTCCCAAAGCATGTGTTTGCTAGGTTTTCACTATTGGAAAAAAATATTTTTTATATGTTCTACCAAGACACCCATTTTCCATGTTTTCATCAAGGCAATGATTTTTTTCTTTTTCGTTTTTTTTTTTTTTACTCTTTTAACATTTTTCAATATTTTTCTTTTTTCTTTTTTTGAATTTTGGTTTTTCAAATTTTTATTTTATTTTTTGACTCTTTAGGAAGATAATGGATGCATGACATGATATTTATAGAGGACTCAAGAATCTTCCTCTTTGGATTGTGATTTTGAAGGACATGTAATAATGGGCCTTGACTATGATTATTCTCAAAGATGTTGTTAGGGTAATGACAAAGGGATGCAACATGGATGATTAGATAGGATAGGATTAGATTTACTCAAAAATTTGGATATGATAGATGAAAGGATGGAAAATAGGTGTTTGATAATGGAGGGAATGGAGGAGGAATTTCTTTTGAGTGGATGGAAATGTGGGAAAGAGAAACATTGGAACACATCTTGAGGGGTGATGCAGTGATGGAGGAAAAGGAGATTTTGGATTTGACAGAGGAATGGCTATGGGTTTTGGGATATAAGGAACCAAAATGGATTTGGAATATGGAAAGCATTTAGATAGAGGGAAAGTAATTTTAGATGCCATCTTTGATTTTTATTTAGGACTTTGTGCTTCAAGGAGCTTCTTGGGAATCCACGTGGACTTAATTTTTCTTTTTTTTGCAAGTTCTTGGAATGCATTGCTTGCACAAGGGATTTAGAGACCCCCCCTTTTTTTCTTCTTAATTGGCCTTTGTGGCCTTTTGAAAATATGTTTTTATTTTTGGACCATATTTTTCTTTGTTTTTACTTGTTGATTAGAATGCATATGTTGATCCTTGACTACATGCAAATTCCTTGAATTATGGATTTTATGCTTGGCATCCAAATTTATTTGAAGGGAATTAGATTCATGGATTGATAGGAATAATATGGAGGCCTTTTGGATGGGTGGATTGTTTTCCAAGATGTGTGCCTTTGTTGACTTGCATTTGGGAAAGGGTAAGTGAATTGTGAGCTAGTGGATGGAGGAACCTATAGACCTAAGATGGATGGAAGAGATGAAGGGGGAGGTATAAGTTTGGATTTGAATTTGGATTTGGAAGGGATACCAATGTATTAAGAATGAAATTTTTAATTGAGGCCATGACTTTCAAAATTTTCTTTCACATAGAAGGGTTTTAATATATCTTGTTTATGGATGCTTAACCCTTTGACTTTATAATGATTTCTTTGACTAATGGGATACTTGATATGAGACATGATTTTATTTTTAGGTTTATAAGATATGAAATAAATAATAGGATCATTAAGTGGACTAGACTAGATGGAATTGGAGGAACCCATTTAAAATGTATGGGGTTCATGAACAACTTGCATAAATATTTTGGGATCGTGAGGGGTAATAGGATGAATAATGGGATCCTATAGTGGGCTAGGGGTAATGATAGGATTATTTAGTAGGATAGAGTATTATGGAGGATATGGAGGATTAGGACTAGGAGATGAAGGGATTAAGTGGTTTTGAGGAGGATCTGGAGGGATGATCGGCTCTTGTGAAGCTTTAGGGGACGAAGGAGTGGTGAGAGAATGGATGGAGAGGGGATACTTTTATCTTGACTTGAAAGGGTATCATTGGATTATATTATAAAGGTGTTTTACTCTTATCTGTGGATGGAATCATCAGGAAGAATAGAAGGAAGGTCACAATCTTTCATAGGAAGGGGAAGGTAAATAGGACTTGGAAGGATATGTTTTTCTTGAGATGGAAGGTGATTATCTTTTATAGGAGAGTTGGAGATAGTGAAAACATCATAGGGCTAAAGGAAAATAGATCTTGGTCAAAAATTGGAGGGCATTGGTCATTGTTCATATCTTGATCTTGATCCATTCTAGTAATTATTTCTTTGTGCTTTGGATCTTCCTCTTGACACGGGGGATTTAGAAAAGGATTCAATGTTTTTACATGAGGGAGATGGAATTTGTCTGAGACTCGCTTGAATGGGTTTGATTGGAAATTAGCACATTGTGGCATTGGCTCTAGCATTTTGGAAGCATTAGAGGGACTTGTATCAAAGAATGGATTGTCTTGGATTTATTCTATGGATATTCCTTGGGAAAGGTTTCATTATTAGATATGCAATTTTAAGGAGATGTAAGTAATTTCTCTTGTAAATATTTAGGGGATGAATGAATAGAGGGAAACATGGATGTTTCTTGAAGTTAAATGTCTTGATATGGAATTGATGTGTCATCCATGTGATTTTTTTGGAATGGGCCATTTCTAGACATGTAACTAAGTTATTTTGTTCATGCCCTATAATTGCATGCACATGATCCAATTTTGAAGCAAACACTTCATAAAGTTAGTTTTTTTTAGGGAATATTTTTGGTGATACTAAATCAATGTTTGCATGTTACAAAGTATGTGTTGATTGAATATGTGCCACAATAGGTTTCTCATTGATTATGATTTATTTATGTCCAAAAGATGGTATGTTTGAGCTTTTGTTTGTTTGAGAAAAGATTGTTGGTGAATTTGAGGGTATAAATGTATTTTCTTTTAAATGAGATGTTGTTGAAGGAAAATTTGATTGTGACCTTGATATTGGCTGGCTTGTTTTCATGATTGAAACAATAAGTTGTGGTATTTTGTGAGAGACACTTGAATTCATTCGAATGAAGATTGGTTCATAATTTGGTGGTGGCCCCAATTTAATTATGTCACAGTTTGGTTTGAAGGTTTGATTTGGGAATCAAATGAATGACATTTGATTGAATTAATATTAGTTTGGAATTTGGCTAAACAAATTTTTATCTTGAACGTGATTGAATTGGACTTGGTTGAAGTTTGTGTTTTCCACATTTAGTATTGAAATACATTTTGGTATTCTTTATTTTTCAATCAGATATTATATGTCAATCTCATCAAAATATTCTTTTGGGAATTAATTAGATTGTCCATCTGTGTTATTGTTTTCAATGTTCTTCACCTTCTCTTTTAAGATCTTTACTTCTTAATCAAATTTTTCTTCTAATTTTTGGGTCAAGTATGAATAAGAATGATGTGATTGATTGTGAGAATGCATTTGTTTTGAAGTGTATATGATGTTTGGGAAACAATATTGTGCTTGAAAATGTATACCTTTTCTAGGGTCAATGGGTAATTGTGTCTCTTTACTTGAGGTAAAGATAGGTTGATATGTACTTTCTAGCCTTTTGGAAGCTTGAGACATTGTTACAATTGGAATGATGTCAAAATGAACCTAAGTATGAGGGGGTATATGAAAAAAGAGACTTTGCTTTTGGATTTTTAAAATTCTTTTAAATGATAGACAAATTTGGATATGTGAATAGTATGAAAATGTGAATAGGGTTGAATAGTAGTAGATAAGATAATATGACATAAAAGGGGGAATATAGGACCTATCCTTAATCCAAATTATCAAAAGGAAAGATCCAAATGGATTAATCACAAAGAAGTGATCAATGCACAAATGAATCAAATAATGGAGAATATGAATAAAGGAGGAAATCCTATAATCTACTATAGAAAGTATTGATGGAATATGGATGAAGTGACTGAGAGGGGGGGGGGTGAATCAGTCAACCATAAAACACTTCACAATTAATTCTTTTCTAGATCCCTTAGGATATCTTAACAATGTTATCTGTTTTAGCACTCGGTAAATAGATTGCAGTAACTTTGAAGATGTAGAAAGTATTAGCAAAATTATCTTTAGATATTCATCAGCACATGTATATGATTGAGAAAGCAATTAAGAACACAAGAGACACAAGATTTAACGTGGAAACCCAATATGGGAAAAACCACCAATGTATCTAGATACTGATTTTCACTTTTCTGAAGTGATGCCCGGTTAGAAGCCAACTCGGTAAAAGGTTACAAAACACACTGTTAGGTGTGACCTTGTTAGAGGATTTAAAACACCCTGCTAGGAGTGGCCTGGTAAGAGGTCTTGAAAACAATTCAATGGAATTGTCACCTTGTTAGAGGATTTACAATATGGTTGTTAAACCAACTCGATTAAGAGATTTAGAATTCACTGTTACAATGATAAGAAGGTAACAATGAAAAATGACCTGTATAATAATGCAACTATCTTGCTGATTACAGATCTCTGTTCTGCATAAGTCTGATCCTTTCTGATCGAAAGGAATCTATGCTGCACCTCAAGGATATCTGAACATCCTTCACAAATTCGCACACACCTTTCCTGTCTTTCTTCTGTAAATCTTCTGCTATATTTTCTTATTCATTTTTCACATTTGACCTTTTATTTATATGATTTTAGATTTGTCAAATCGACATTATTTAGTATAACAGTCAGCTGAATTAAGCAAACTCTATTTGCAAAAATCCTTCAAGGGCCGACAGTGCTCGGTTACCATAACTTTCTATAATCTTTTAGAGACCAAGGGAACTCGGTAAACACCGACAATCCTTAACCTTCGATAACCGACTGAACTCGGTAAACACTAACTTTTCTTCGATGACCGACTGAACTCGGTAAACACTAACTTTTATTCGACAACCGACTAAACTCGGTAAAAACTAACTTTTCTTCGACAACCGACTGAACTCGGTAAATGCTGAATTTCCTTTGGTAACCGAGTGAACTCGGTAGACACTGATTTTCTTTGATAACCGAGTGGACTCGGTAAGTACTAATCTTCCTGTCTGGCAGACCGACTGACCTCAGTAGTAACTGGTTGCTGCGGACTATGACATTGTGTGACATCAAAGACAATACATAATTTGAGTAGC
Organism: Chamaecyparis obtusa; assembly: GCA_027943335.1. NCBI lineage: Eukaryota > Viridiplantae > Streptophyta > Pinopsida > Cupressales > Cupressaceae > Chamaecyparis > Chamaecyparis obtusa. The sequence continues at coordinate 18,201 of BSBK01013737.1, read as the reverse complement.
AATTTCCTTCAGACAATTGTTTCCAACAATCTCCCTCTTTGGCATTGATGGCAACACAATATGTCATATCATAAGAAATTTGAAAGAGTTAGCTCGGTTCAGATTCAAATCTCCCTTTGTCAGCAAACTTCCTATATCCTAAAAATTCTTCCTTCTGACTATTGAAAATTTCTTGAAGTAATAGAAAAGACATAGCAAACACTCCCTCTTTGACAACACATGCCAAAGACAATTCACATATTACCGGTGAAAATTAATGTACCTCAAGTACTGATTCATATGCAATGATTCCTTGAATATGCTGCATCAACTGGTTGATTTTCAATCATTTTCTGGTTGATGCATCACTAAAACTGTATTTAGTGAGCCTCGGATAGGGGAATGACCCCTAACATACCTCTTAGATACACAAATGCATCCTTAGGTAATGGTTTGATAAAAATGTCTACAATCTGTTCTTTTGTATGAATATATTCTAATCTGATTTCCTTATCCTGCACCAATTCTCTGACAAAATGATATTTAATAGCAATGTGCTTGGTTTTGGAATGCATCACTGGATTCTTAGAAATGTTTATTGCACTGGTATTGTCACAAAATATAACAACTGGTTCTTTGATTTCAACCTTCATACCTTCTAATAACTGTTTAAACCAAACAATATTTGAACAGTTTACTGCAGCAGCAACATATTCTACTTCAGCTGTGGATTGAGATGTGCAATTTTGCTTTTTACTAGTCCAGGATACCAGTCTTTTTCCAAGAAAAAATGCTCCACCACTTGTGCTTTTTCTGTCATCAATGTTTCCTGCCCAATCAGCATCAGTAAACACTTTTAAGTCTAGATTGCCTCCAAATTTATACCACAAACCATATTCTTCAGTTCCTCTTAAGTATCTTAAGATTCTTTTGATTGCCATCATGTGATTTTCCTTAGGTTTTGCTGAGAATCTAGCTACTATACCGACTGCTAAGGCAATATCAGGTCTTGTATGTACTACATACTGCAATTTTCCAATCATAGATCGGTATAGGGTTTGATCAACTTCTTTTGAATCATCATTTTTGGTAAGTTTCAGTCCAGTACACATGGGTGTACCAATTGGTTTTGAATCTTCCATACCAAACTTCTTAAGTATTTCCTTAATGTATTTTGATTGAGTAATGTATATACCATTCTTGCTTTGCTGAATTTGAAGACCAAAAAAGAATTTTATTAAACCAAACATAGACATTTCAAATTCTTTGTTCATTTTCTCTAAAAATTCTTTGCACTGATCCTCATTCCCTGTAAATATAGTATCATCCACAAATATTTCTGCCAATACAATTTTGTCATCCGGTCCTTCTTTAATATACAGATTGCTGTTATCATTAGCTCTTTTGAAATTAATCTGAATTAAATAGTTATGGAGTCTTTCATACCATGCTCTAGGAGCTTGTTTCAAATCATACAATGCTTTGTGTAACCTGTAGACCATGTCCCTTTTATCTGGATCAACAAAACCTTCAGGTTGTTCAATGTAGACTTCTTCATCAAGAATTCCATTGAGAAATGCAGATTTTATATCCATCTGATATACCTTAAATCCTTTGTGTGCTGCATAAGCAAGTAGAGTTCCTACACCTTCTAATCTTGCAACAGGAGCGAAAGTTTCTCCATAATCTATACCTTCTTCTTGAGAATAACCTTTACATACCAGTCTAGCTTTGTTTCTAGATACTTGACCATCTTCATTTAGCTTATTCCTGAATACCCATTTTGTTCCAATTACATTCTTATCTTTAGGTCTAGGTACAAGAGTCCAAGTTTTGTTCTTTTGTATTTGTTCTAATTCTTCATTCATTGCTTCAATCCAACTTTCATTTTCCAATGCATCTTTGATATTTCTAGGTTCAAAATCAGTAAGCAGACATGTACCTTTTAGCTTGCTTCTTGTCATAGTACCATCTGATTTGTTTCCAATGATTTGATCTGGTGTATGATGTCTTCTGACATATTTGGCTAGTATAGGTTCCTTGCCTTTTGAATGATTCATGCTGTTGTCTTCTAGGATCTCTTCTTCAGGTTGCTCAGGCTCGGTAGATATTTGCTCGGTAACTTCAGGCTGAGACTCGGTCTGAATTTCTTCCTGTGACTCGGTTTGAACTTCTTCCTGTGACTCGGTTTGTGATTCGGTAACTGTGCTTGGCTCGGTAGATATAGTTTCCTTATTGATAGTTGTGTCTGCCAATGTTTCAGGTTCAATGTAAATGAATCTTCTGTAGTTCTCAGGTTCCCTTTTGCTTTCTTCCTCAGTCTTTTCTGCAAACTCATCAAATTTTACATGTATACTTTCTATGACTTTGTGAGTAGATAAGTTCAGACATTTGTATGCCTTGCTTTTGCTAGAATATCCTAGGAATATTCCTTCATCACTTTTCACATCAAATTTATTTCTTCTGGATTCTTTTAAGATATAACACTTGCTACCAAATATTTTCATGTAACTTACATTGGGTTTATAGCCATACCATAATTCATAAGGAGTTTTGAATGTGTCTTTCTTCAATTGTACTCGGTTCAAGGTATGAACTGCAGTGATGATAGCTTCCTTCCAGTACTTTATAGCGATGTTCTTTTCTATCATTAGAGTCCTTGCACAATCCATAATAGATCTGTTTCTTCTTTCTGCTATTCCATTCTGCTCAGGAGTTCTAGGAGCTGATACTTGTCTTTTGATTCCTCTTTCAATGCAAAAGTTGTTAAAATCATGGGAGATGAATTCACCACCTCTGTCTGATCTTAAGCATTTCAATCTTTTCCCTATTTCCTTTTCCACTCTTGCTAAGTACCATTTGAACTTTTCAAATGCTTCTAATTTTTCTCTTAAATACATAATAGTCATCATTCTAGAATAATCATCAATGAAAAGAATAAATAATTTATCTCCAGTATAGCTTTGTATTCCAATAGGTCCACATAAATCAGTATGCACAATTTCCAAAATTTCTTTAGACTGATAGTTCTTACTCTTGAAACTAGTTTTACTCATTTTGCCAATTTGACAATTCTTACATAGACCAGTGTCAGGTTTCTTCAAAGTAGGAATGCCTCTAACCTTCTTGAATTTGCTTATTTTTATCATGTTATCAAAATTCACATGACATAACCTTTTGTGCCATAGCCAACTTTCTTCTATTTGAGCAATAAAGCATGAATATTCACTGAGATGAAGATAAAATAAGTTACCTTTTGTTTGTTTGCCTGATCCAATGAGTTTTCCTTTTCCATCCAGCAGTCTTGCTTGACCATTCATGAATTCAACCTTGAAACCAGTGTTGATTAGCTATGCTACACTTAGAAGATTATGTTTTAGTCCTTCAACCCAATAAGCATTATCACATATGAGTTCTTTGGTTAAAGAGATTCTTCCTTTTCCTTTTATACAACAAGGTTCATTATTTCCAAATCTTACATTACCACTATCACAGTCTTCTAGATATTCAAATTTTGTCTTGTCACCAGTCATGTGGTGTGAACATCCGCTGTCTATTATCCATATATCATCTTTTCTTATATGAGAAATAAGTGCCATCTTATCTTCATCATCATCAGATTCATCTTTTATAGCAATAAAGACAATTTCTTCTTCACTATCATCAGAATCTTTAGCCATAAAACATGATTTCTTACCTTTATCCTTGTATGATTTGAAATTCTTTTTGCCATAGTACTTGTGACTTCTCTTCTCTTCCTTGACTTGCTTGTTTGGGCACCTAGCTGCAATATGTCCAATTTCTTCACATGAAAAACAGATTAAAGGAGTTTTACCTTTATATTTACCTTTCCCTCTAGAGTACTTCTTTGCAAGTAATGCTTCTACAATTTCAAGATCACTATCAGAACTTTCTTCTGATACTTCTTCACTTTCTGACTGAACTTCTTTAATTTTCTTGTTCTTCTTTAGTGAAACCTTGGCCTCAAATGCTGATTCAATATTTTTGGAACTAGGAACATAGTTGTCATAGTTGTCTAATTCAAAGGCTGTCAATCTTCCAACTAAAGCATCCAAAGTTATATTGTGGTTTGTTTCACATCTTCTTTCTTGAATAGCTGATACTCTTATTGCATAGATAGGGAGTAATGTTCTGAGTACCTTACTTATAACAATCTCATCTGAGATTGTTCCTCCAGAAGCTCTAATTGCACTTACACTTGCTTTGATTCTTTCAACATATTTTGCAATGTTTTCATCTTCCTTCATATTCATCTTGTCAAACTGTCCTCTTAGGCTTTCTACTTTGGCTCTTTTCACATTTGCATCACCACCATATATTTTCTTCAGTGCCATCCACATTTCATATGCAGTAGTGCAGTCTTTAATATCATCAAATTCTTCATAGCTGAGAGCAGATGCAATGTCTATCATCATGGTGTTGTGAGTCTTTTTATCTACAATGTCTTCAACAGTTAATGCGCCATTAGGAATTGTGTATTCTTCATCAATGTATTTGCATCCTGAATCACCAATGGAAGCCAGATGAAGTTGCATGAGACCTTGCCATGCTGAAAAGTTATCTCTGTTGAGCTTTGGAATTTCCCTCTTGTAAGACATCCTGATCTTTAGCTTAGGTCCTTGAAACCCTTCCTGCAAGCACCAAAAGCTCTGATACCAATTGATGGAATATGGATGAAGTGACTGAGAGGGGGGGGGGGGTGAATCAGTCAACCATAAAACACTTCACAATTAATTCTTTTCTAGATCCCTTAGGATATCTTAACAATGTTATCTGTTTTAGCACTCGGTAAATAGATTGCAGTAACTTTGAAGATGTAGAAAGTATTAGCAAAATTATCTTTAGATATTCATCAGCACATGTATATGATTGAGAAAGTAATTAAGAACACAAGAGACACAAGATTTAACGTGGAAACCCAATATGGGAAAAACCACCAATGTATCTAGATACTGATTTTCACTTTTCTGAAGTGATGCCCGGTTAGAAGCCAACCCGGTAAAAGGTTACAAAACACACTGTTAGGTGTGACCTTGTTAGAGGATTTAAAACACCCTACTAGGAGTGGCCTGGTAAGAGGTCTTGAAAACAATTCAATGGAATTGTCACCTTGTTAGAGGATTTACAATATGGTTGTTAAACCAACTCGGTTAAGAGATTTAGAATTCACTGTTACAATGATAAGAAGGTAATAATGAAAAATGACCTGTATAATAATGCAACTATCTTGCTGATTACAGATCTCTATTTTGCATAAGTCTGATCCTTTCTGATCGAATAAATCTGTGCTACACCTCAAGGATATCTAAACATCCTTCACAAATTCGCACACACCTTTCCTGTCTTTCTTCTGTAAATCTTCTGCTATATTTTCTTATTCATTTTTCACATTTGACCTTTTATTTATATGATTTTAGATTTGTCAAATCGACATTATTTAGTATAACAGTCGGCTGAATTAAGCAAACTCTATTTGCAAAAATCCTTCAAGGGCCGACAGTGCTCGGTGACCATAACTTTCTATAATCTTTCGGAGACCGAGGGAACTCGGTAAACACCGACAATCCTTTACCTTCGATAACTGACTAAACTCGGTAAACACTAACTTTTCTTCGATGACCGACTGAACTCGGTAAACACTAACTTTTCTTTGACAACCGACTGAACTCGGTAAACACTAACTTTTCTTCGACAACCGACTGAACTCAGTAAATGCTAAATTTCCTTTGGTAACCAAGTGAACTCGGTAGACACTAATTTTTTTTGATAACCGAGTGGACTCGGTAAGTACTAATCTTCCTGTCTGGCAGACCGACTGACCTCGGTAGTAACTGGTTGTTGCGGACTATGACATTGTGTGACATCAAAGACAATACATAATTTGAGTAGCAATTTCCTTCAGACAATTGTTTCCAACAAGTATGTATTCAAAATATTAAATGAATAGAAGGAAAATACTAACCTAAAAATAGGAAAAATGTTGATTTCTGATGTTTGTGCATAAAATTGGGAAATTTTGCAACCTGCTCCAGACTGGAAATGCCTAGATAGAGAAACATAGAAAACTTTTGTCCTTCTAAGGTCAGGTCAACTTTGACCCAGATAGCGGGGCACAATCTTACCCTGAGGCACAATCTTACCCCCCACTGAAGGTCATCTCTGACCTGAAATAGCTCGGACAGAAATTATGTTCGCGGATCTCGGAAGTTCACCGAAAAGGGTATCTAGATCTGAACTTCAATTCACTGTCCTGTACTTGTACCTACAAGAAAAATAGATTTTGTTGTTTGGATGGGGGGTTTTCCTTGGTCAAACCCCACTTTGGAATCAACCTTGAAATGTAATTGAAATTGCAATATGTATAAACAAAGTAAATGGAACTAGTCACCTTGCTTATGTTGAAGTCCTTATGGAGGATTCAAATCCTTGAATCCACAAGTAGGAATGCTATGAATGAATGTAGTGATGTATGTAGGATGTCTCAAATCAATGGCATTAGATCTTCAATACCAATCTTGAATGTATCTTTGCATAAGAAGAGGCTTGGATGAATGTGGATGGAGAAATCTTTAAGGGGGCTCCAAAGAGATTGAATCCTTCAATATATAACAATGGTTCTCCTTGATGAATTCTTGAATAGATGATTACTTGAATGCTTGGCTTGAAGATGAATGGATGCTTGCTTTCTTTCCTTTTCCTTCTTACTTGCTACTTGATTGCGAATGCTTATGAAAATTGGATTGAAAAACTTGATGGAGAAAATGAGAGGAGGATTCCTTTTATAGTGATCTAGGGCACAAACTTCTAGAGAGGTCGACATTGGAGAATTAAATCCAAATTTATCTTGAACCCCTATAAATGGACCTAGATTAAATGCAATTTAAGGGTTTACCATTCTGAAATCTGAAACAGCCAACCCAGAAGCGGGAAAATGAAACTTTCTGAAATTCGACATCCTGAAACTGAAATTTGGACCTAGGGTTAGGGGCAAGGTCGACTCTTCCCTAGGTCAGAGTCGAGGTTGAACTTGACCTAGGTTAGGGTTGAGGTTTTCCTTGACCCTTCAGGTCATCATTGACCCAGAAAGTCAAAGTCTCCAGTTTATGAAAGAAAGTCTGTCAGAAAGAGGTTGGAAACAGGGGGAGAGAAGCAGAACATGGGGAAACTACCAGATCCATGCAAAGACCTAATCAAGGCACTTGACATGACCCTAGGCCACTTAATCAGAGGGATAAACACTCTTATCATGGAACTTCTTCCATTTTAAGACAATATATTAAGCCCCCACTTTAGCAAGAGTATAGACTCGATGCAAACTCTTGGTAAAGGAGATCATAATGAAAAGATAATCTTATTAAAATCAAATTGACAAAGAGATCCTCAAGACTCCAGGGACTCAAGTCTTTGTCAACTCCAAGATTACAATAAGAGATACATCTCTAGAGAGAGAGAGAGAGTGTGTGTGTGACTACCTTGCCCAATGAGAACTTATGTCCCATTGTGAACCACACAAGGAAAAAATGCAATTGGAAAGATGGAATTGAACCGCCTAGTGAATGTGGCTACTCAGTAGTCAACCCATCATGAATTCACCATCAGGAATATTCTATTCCATAAGAGAAAATCCAAAAACAAAAGAGATCCAGTCTCGAGGACACCTTCAAGCTTAAGGGATCAAAAATTTGAAACTGGAGGGATCAAGAGATCCTAAAATATAAATCCACACTTTAAGGATTAGTCACTAATGAAAAAAGGGAGAAAAGTATCTTGAAAATGTAATATGTGTATCAAAAAGTGCATGTGTGCAATAGGTGATCAGAGCATATGTCCCCACGTTAAAGTCATTACTAACACTTTAACAGGAGCAATGGGTTTGACGGAAACATAAACAACTCCACTGATTATGTTTCCACTATGAGATGCCTCCAGATGAAGACAAATCAAGGGAAATACCACATAAACATACAGAGAACACAAAATATATCTACCTTCCGTAGGGTCAATATGATCATAAGATAATATATATATGATATTATTACAAATGAATTGACATCATTATCCAAAGAAAGTAGAACTACAATCACAAAGGAGGAAAGATGACATAAGATATACAAAGAAGAATCTTTTTGGACAATGATCTGGAGACCAAAAAGAATTAGTGCCACCAAGTCGTAGATCCAAGTAGATTACACAAGGAAACATTTATGAACAATAGCACAGGTACAACATAACATGAAACAACATATGGAAGAATAGAGATACATATAGAGGAATTGTACAACAGTTTCAATCCCTTTATCACCTTGTACCAACAAAGCAACAAGGGTCGTATAAAAGAATCTAACAACATTTAGCAAACACATCATGGTAGAAGCACAGTACAATAGGAAAACACACAAAAAAGCTACCATAAAGGACAAGCTAATCAAGCATGCCTCCTACTCTCCCTATCTCATTCTATATCATTTAGGGAAGGTGGATAAATCACAAGAGGGATTATATCCAACACAGTAAGAATGATAGCCAGTTCCAAACAAGGATCCTTCTGAGAATCACAATGTTCGATACTAAGTGTAAGTGTTAATTGTGATTAAAGAATATTAGGTAAACCAATGTCAATTTCAATAGTCTCATATTCATCATTAACATCATCAAGAGTATCTTCTTCATCTAGATTAATCAAAATAGGATCTAAGATACGAATAGAATCATCATAATCAAGCATCTTAACATCATTATTAGTAACAACATCATGCATAGGCTTATCAGAAGAAAGTAAAGAATTTTGAAGAATAGAATTATGAGCTTTAGCTTGAGCATGACTCTTCTTATGATTTTCATCAGTAGATTGATTACGTTTTCCTTTGCTTGAAATATGTTGAGAACTCGGATGAACAATTATAGGATCCTTCACAGGTTTTATAGAAGGATTAATAGGATTATCAGTAGTTAGAAAATTAACAGTAGGAGCTTGATTAACAAATTTAGAAGCCATGGATAAAGGAGGTATAGAAGGTGTAGGAAAAAGACCACGATTAAGATCCATCAGATGTACACTTAATTCAAGAATCTTACAATGCTTATAGACTTGATCTGAGTAGAAAATATTATCAGGTCGAGAAGGACATGAATTAGGTAATGAAGGCCAAAATAAGTCAAGAGTAACACAATCCGAAGGCCTAGAAGGTTGATATAAACTATGATTAACCATCTTCACTTCTTCACCATAAAAAAATTTAAGACATTTATGGATAGGTGAAGCAATAGCATGCATGAAATTTAACCATTGCAAACCAAGCTTAACTTGAAACTGATCAGAAGTAGGAACAACAACAAAGGTAGTGTTCACAATTTTACCACAAAGTTCAACTGGCAAGTTAATAGAACCAAATGATGGTTAAAGAAAACCATTACAAGTTTGAATTCACACATCAGATGTATCATAAGAATCACATTGCAAATTTTTCATAAAAAGATTTTCTTTAGTAATAACACTGACTAAGGAATATAGGATCAACAAGACAACCACGAGTAGGTATTTGAGAAATCCTAGCATCAATATAAAGGGGACCATTAGGAACTTTAATTGTCTCCAAATCATCAGATGTAATCAAAAGTTCCTGAGGTCTTTTATTCTTAGGTTATTATCATGGTTTAGGTTGAGTCTTCAATTTAGGCTTAGGTTTTGGTTGAGGTTGAGATGGAACTTGAACTTGAAGCTGAGGTTGAGGTACAGATTGAACAACATGCTCCACTTGATTAACAATGCACGATTAAGATCATCCATCTTTGAATCATACACAATATCCATAGAAGATGGCTGAGAAATGGTATTAGTATCATGCATGGGTAAAGGATTCGTATAGATTTGAAGATTTTGATTTGGAGGAGAGACAAATTTGTTCCCACTACCATCAAGATTATCAACAGATAAGGCATTAGAATCAATTAAGTCTTGAACCTTATGTTTTAAAGAATAACATTTCTCAGTATCATGACCTTTCTGATGATGATATTGACAAAAAGCTTTAGGATCAAAAGATTTAGATGCAATCGTCATAGGTAAAAGATGTTGAATAGGAGGTAAAGTAATCATATTAGCAGTTAACAACCTATTCATAATAGAATGTAAATATTTAGAAAGAGGAGTAAACATATGATTTAATCAAAAAGCAGTGGATGCAAAAGTGACATTGTGAGATGCAACAAAAACTTGATCAACAACTGCATTCACTTGATTATTTATATTGACATAGTTATTGAATTTTTGAAATTTGATTGGATTAGGAGCAGCATCACTTTACCAACTGGAACAGGAGCCATTGGAGTGTTGCTCTCAAATTGACTCACTTGTAATTGATAATGATGAAGTGCTGCACAAAGTTGTTGAAAAGAGGTAAATTCAGTAAGAAGAATCTTATATCTAATATCCTTTTGCAAATTTGAAATAAACATATGTTGAATATCAATATCAGGAACATGATAGGAAATCTAAGCATGTAAATGCTTAAATCTACCAATAAATTCAGTCAACTTTTCCTTAGCACTTTGTTTACAATGCATCAAATCAGTCAAAGACACTTGCAGGCCAATATTGTTTTGAAATTGTTGAATAAAAGCATTGGCAAGTTGTGGAAATGATTCAATAGAATAAGGAGGCAAGGAAAAATACCATTGTAAGGCCTTGTCATGACAATTTCTAGCAAACAACTTGGCTAAAATCCTATGGTCATGAGCATAATCACTACAAAGGATTTGAAATGTTTTAACATGATGAACGGGGTCTCCCTTTTCTATTGTAATTCTCAAGATGAGGCATATCAACTTGCTGAGGAACAGGAGTACAAATGATATCTCAAGACAAAGGACTTCCCATGTCACATGTAGGAATACTAAACTTGTTTTGAGTCAAAGATGCAAGTTGTTGTTGTAAGGATGATATAATTTGAGCCAAACTGATGATTGTTGAATCATTAGAGGAAATAGGAGGAAGAGAAACATTAGAAACACTAGGTAAAGTGTAAGAAGCTGGAAGAATAGAAGACACAACTGGAGGAACTCTTGGAACTAGAGTTGGAAGAGGATTGGAATAAGTAAAAGGAACATTATGATAAGAAGGTTGTGATGTAGGAAGGGAAACATGAGGAACACTCATAGGAATAGAGGGAATCGTCACAGTCACCAAAGAAAGAGTATAGGTAGGAATACTAGGTAAAGGAACAGAAGAAGGTTATACACTAGTGACAGGAGGAATCAACCCTAAATCTTGAGCTTCTTGAGCTAAATGTTTAACATTTGAATGCACGAGATGAGTAATACCACATAAGAGGTTAACACCTTGATCACTATCATGAAGAAATTTCTTAAGAGCCTCTATAGCTTGAATAGAATCTTGATTACAGTTTTCTTGAATAAGCCAATTACCCATTTTATCAATTTCAGTTGAATTTTTTTTGACTTGTTCAGGAGGAACTCTTAAAGCGTCATCCTCATCATGAGATGAGTGAGAAGAGTTTTTCTCCATAATAGGATCGAAAACATGAAGAATCAAATTATCACCTGGGATCCTAAGGAAAGGAGTGGAAGACTCAGGATCAAAGGCACCCATAAGTCTATGACTTTGTCTAACTAGAATATTATAAGTAGGACTAGAAGTAGTAAAGCTCATAAACCAATGCAATGCAAATGAACTAAACTAAGAAAACATAAAGCATCAATATTTTTGTATTTTGAAAGAGATTTTACAATTTTTTTTATATTTTTAAAATATAGATGCAAGAAATCTAATTAGCATGCAAGATTTAAGACAAATCTAACACCAACAAGATAATATAAATGGAAATCTAACACCACAAAACACAATAGGGCATCTAATTCCACAAAAGAAAAGAGGGTAAGTATGTCGGGTTCACCAAAATGAATAGTATGAAAATGTGAATAGGGTTGAATAGTGGTAGATAAGATAATATGATATGAAATGGGGAATATAAGACCTATCCTTAATCCAAATTCCCAAAAGGAAAGATCCAAATGGATTAATCACAAAGAAGTGATCAATCCACAAATGAATCAAATAATGGAGAATATGAATAAATGAGGAAATATTATAATCTACTATAGAAAGTATGTATTCAAAATATTAAATGAATAGAAGGAAAATACTAACCTCAAAATAGGGAAAATATGAAAAATGCTGATTTCTGATGTCTGTGCACAATTTCAGGAAATTTTGCAACTTGCTCCAGACTGGAAATGCCAAGACAGAGAAAACCCATAAAAATTTTGTCCTTTTGAGGTCAAGTCGACTTTGGCCCAGATAGCTGGGCACAATCTTACCTTGGGGCACAATCTTACCCCCAATTGAAGGTTGTCCCTGACCTGAAACAACTTTGACAAAAATTCTATTCTCGGATCTCAGAAGTTCACCGAAAAGGGTATCCAGATCTGAACTTCAATTCGTTGTCCTATACTTGTATCTGCAAGAAAATATTTTTGGTTGTTTGGATGGGGGGTTTGCCTTGGTCAAACCCCAGTTTGGAATCAACCTTGAAATGTAATTGAAATTGCAATATGTATAAACAAAGTAAATGGAACTATTCACCTTGCTTATGTTGAAGTGCTTGTGGAGGATTTAAATCCTTAAATCCACAAGTAGGGATGCTCCAAATGAATGTAGAGATGTATGTAGAATGTCTCAAATTAATGGCATTAGATCTTCAACACCAATCTTGAATGTATCTTTGCATAAGAAGAGGCTTGGATGAATGTGGATGGAGAAATCTTCTAGGGGGCTCCAAAGAGATTGAATCCTTTAATAGCTAACAATGGATCTCCTTGATGAATGCTTGAATGGATGATTACTTGAATGCTTAGCTTGAAGATGAATGGATGCTTTCTTTCTTTCCTTCTCCTTCTTGCTTGCTACTTGATTGCGAATGCTTATCAAAATTGGATTGAAAAACTTGATGGAGAAAATGAGAGGAGAAGGCTTCCTTTTATAGTGATCTAGGGCACAAACTTCTAGAGAGGCCAACATTGGAGAATTAAATCATAATTAATATTAAACCCTAGAAATGGACCTAGATTAAATTAAATTTAAGGGTTTACCATTCTGAAATCCAAAACAACTAACCCGAAAGTAGGGAAATGAAACTTTCCGAAACCCTACATCCTAAAACTTCTAGAAATTGAAATTTGGACTTGGGTTCAGCGACGAGGTCTACTTTTCCATAGGTTAGAGTCAAGGTTGACCTTGACCTAGGTCAAGGTCAAGGTTTTCCTTGACCCAAAAAGTCAAAGTCTCTAGTTTCTCAGAGAAAGTCTGTCAGAAAGAGGCTGGAAACAAGGAGAGAGAAGCAAAACAAGGGGGAAACTACCAGATCCATGCAAAGACCTAATCAAGGTGCTTGACATGACCCCATACCACTTACTCAGAGGGCTAAATGCTCTTATCATGGAAGTACTTCCATTTAAGATGATACAATATGGAAATATAATTAGGAAATGCAAGGAAATGACTATGTTTTTGGAATTATGAAATGATTATGAAAAGAGTGCAATTTTGTTTGGATTTTGGTGGTTTTTGAAAATGATTATGCAAATAAGGGTATGCAATTTGGATTTTGGACCAGGATTGTACCATCTTCATCCTTGAACCAGGTTTGTACCATGGTGGAGAAACTAGTTTCAGAAAATGGTTAATGCTTATGTTTCAAGAACCAATAACCTTTCCTCCTCCTACTCCTCCTTTGATAATCATGTTTAGAATAATTGGAAGCATATCTCCATTCCTTTTAAAGGGGTACTTACTGGAAAAATGGCTAAGCAATAGATTTGAAGAAATGTCTTTTCGAAGCCTCCAACATTGCCTTATGCCAAGCTTAACTTTGATGGGGCTTCCAAGGGTAACCCAAGAAGATCGAGTGCTGGATTTGTTCTCAGACGTAGTGATTCCTCTTTGATTAAAGAAGCATTTTGTTAGCTCCCAGATGGTACAAATAATATAGCTGAAGCAAGAGCTCTTCTTTGTGGTATCAAAATTTCTATCAATGTGGGAGCTAAAGACCTCCATATCGAGGGTGACTCCAAAATTATAACGTCCTCTCTAATATCCAAAAGTCTAGTCAACTGGGAACTGTAGTATATCCTCTCTGAGGTTTGGAGGCTTCTACCACTTTTTTCCTCTTAAAATATTTCCCATTGCTATAGGGAGGCAAACAAATTTGCTGACTAGATATCAAATATGGGGGTCTAGTTTGATGAAACTAATAGGCCGACTATCTTTTTGCCCACCCACTAGGACTATTTTCTGATTGGCATTAGAGCTAAATGTCTCACATGTGAGACTGTAAGGGATGCCTAATATTTATAGCTACCTATTAGTCAGGTATTGTATTTATGTTGGGTTGAGTTGAAGAAGTGGGTTTAAGCCTATGAATTTGTGTTGTTTGCATACTCACACGAGGCTATCACCCAAGAATACCAGCTCTATATATTTGGAAAAAAAGGCAAAAATCATTACTCAAAATGGCAGGTCAAATGTGCATTATGTATCCATGCTTAGGGAATTTTCAAGATCTAGCACTAGATTATGATCACTACAAATGAAAGGAAGTGTCAAGAGTATGACTGCCACCTGGGGGAGAGAAAAAGGCTCCACACACAAGGATACTCACTAAGGGGAATGAAAGCTTGGATCGAGAGTTTATTCCTAGTCAATCATCTGGATTCCAAGATGAAATTTGTCAGGCTATATGACATGTTCAAACTAGCATTAGATGTTAGGGATTTTGAGTTGTTTAGAAGGGAGATGGAGAAGATTATCGATGACCTACCAAATTGTATGTTGGCTAATTCCTTCCTTCTATAAGATAACATCTCATTTATTTTGGCCTATGTAGAGGAAATGAGTGTTGTTGGGTCCTCTCCTCCGCCCTTACACAAGTCTTCCACTTCTTCCTCAACTATGTATTCATGGGCTCCAACCTGACATTACCGCCTCTATGAGTGCAACAATCATCCTCTACTCAAAATCATTGAGTGTATGGGTTTAGTATTTTTTAGTACATTTTATAATTTGGGTATCCTTTCTTTGCTGATTATCCCGGCTGGGGTGAGGTAGATTTAGGTTTGTTTAGTCTATATCTACTTATGGGGTAATCAACTTTGCTTCCTTGGGTCAGTTTGTAAGCCATTTTTGGCCTGTCAACTATATTATTCTCTTGATGGCTGAGAATTGTACTCTCTATCCTAATATGTACAGTATTTTGTTCACAGAAAAGAAGGGGGGTTTTCTTCCCTACTTTCCCCTTGAAGCCTCACCGAAATAGTTGAATTTTTTTTATATAAAATTTAATGGCTCTTCCATTTTTGCCAAAAAAAGTAAAATTTATTTTGGAAAATGATAATACAAGATTATGATATGCAATGATTTTTTATTCTTTTAAAAATGCAAGTTTAGGCATGACCATGCAAACTAAAGAGGATGAAAATGCAATTGTATTTTTAGATTTTGGAATTTTTGAAAATGCTAGTATGATAATGGAAACTAAGAGGGATGATAATACAATTATGTTTTTGGAATTTTTGACTTCAGAAAATCTTTGGAAATGTAAACCAAGGAGTAGGACCTTAGGAAATTGAATTAGGATCTTGACTTTCAAAGGACCAAAATGAAAAAATTAGAATAAAAATGAACAAGTCAAATCCCTCATGAAAAGATAGGATATCAACCAAATGATAAAAAATACCAAAGATAAAAGACTTGAAATAGAGTCAAGATCCATTTTTAAATAACGCTAGCACTTGCACCTTTGAAGGGTGTAATTGATGCAGGGCAGAGATGGAGATCCAATCAATGGATGGTCCAAACCTACACCAGCACTTATAACAATGTCAATCATAGTAGAATACAACAAAATGATGCTTTAAAATAGAATTTCATTAAACTTTCCCAGCTGTAAGGCCTTCCGGGTTACGACCTTATACAAAAGATTATGAAAACAAAGACTCAAATCTCATCATATCTTCATCCACCTTCTAATTGACCTCTTCACACTCTAATTCCTTCTTTCCTACTCCACTGCCCCTCCCACATCAATCTTAGCTCTCAATATATAGCCAGCAAAGCCACAAGTTGGCCAGCTAGGCAATTAATTATATTATAGGTCTAGACTAAGGAGAGAAACCAAAACTAAATACAGAAATAACAAAACATGATGCAAAGCCACATTTAGGTCCACACATGATCCAATATCATACCCCTAACTTAGAAAGATCCCATTTCATCATACGGAATCGTGCAAGACAAAAAATTCCATGTTTCACGTGTAAACTGGCTGAAAATTGATACCCAAGGAAAACCACCATAACTCCGAACTTATGATGAATTAGGATTTTCAGTCTTGGGAAAAGATAGTATTTTAGGTCTTCTTTAAGGACATAAGAGTGAAAAGTATGATTCATTAAGGATCAATGGCTACACAACATGGAATCATCACATGGAAAGCAGGAAAATACAGCTCCGACAGCAAGGAAAACAACTCTAACTTTGAAATGATCCATCCAATCCTCATGCGATCATAGGAGAAGGTTCTAGAATAGGTCCCCAACATCATGTAAGCTTTACATAACATGAAACCAACAACCACAACAACTATAATGCAAATAACATAAAGGTACAGGAAACAGGAAATGTTTTTGGTTGATGCAAGATTGCTCAAAGACCCAAGATGCTCTTGCATTAGCAATGGTTAAGCCGATAGTATTATATATATATATTTTTTCTTCCAACTGCATTGGGATGAACAAAAACCAAAAATAAAAACACCCAACAAGAGAAACTTTTAGCTAGTGTTATTAGTAGCATTGATAAATGTCACACATATTCTATTAACAATTTTCAGAAAGAAACAAATTTTTTTATCCCTTTGAATAATATTCAGGGCCCTGTTTACGAAGGTATCATAAATGGTAAGAATTATACCATAAAGGAGACAAAGGGAGCTATTTCCCAAGAGTTGAATATTTTGTAGAAGGTCAATCATAGTAATTTGGTGAAGATAGAATGATTTTGTATCAATTCAAAGGTAAAATCTTACTTGTTCTATGATTATGCAGACAATGGCTCTATCAATGCCTAGTTTCATGATCTTGAATCTGTTCAGAATAAAATGTCTACTTCTAATCTTATCTATTAGAAGACCAAATTGCAAATTTCCTTGGATGTGGCTGATGGAATTCAATACATTCATGAGAACACAAAACCTATTGTTGTGCACAAGGATGTTAACAATAAAAATATTCTCCTCGACAACAAATTTAGGGCTAAAATTGATAATTTTTCCATGGCCAAATTAGGGATAAATATGTGCAC
The DNA here is from genome assembly GCA_027943335.1 of Chamaecyparis obtusa. NCBI lineage: Eukaryota > Viridiplantae > Streptophyta > Pinopsida > Cupressales > Cupressaceae > Chamaecyparis > Chamaecyparis obtusa. Next base: position 827 of record BSBK01013737.1, on the reverse strand, counting down.
AAGACACATAGAAGGCACACTGGGATACATGGCTCTAGCACACCTAAACAATGGAGAAGTTACCCCAAAAATTGATGTGTTTTCATCTGGAGTTGTGTTGCTAGAGCTAATTTCTAGAAAGGAAGCTATATTCTATTGAATGGAACCTTCCATTAGGAGGAAATGTAGGCCTTCTTTGGACCCAAATTAAGCCCCTCATTTAAGGGGAAGATAGAGAAGTGAAAATATGAAAGTGGGTTGATCTAGATCTTTATGATGTTTATCCTAATGATACTCTTCTTTGCCTTGTAGATATTGCCAAAGCCTCTGTGAATAGAGATCCTAGAGAAAGACCAAGTCATTCAAAAATAGTTTACAAGCTCTCAAATATATTGGACACACATATGGATAAATTTGATGATATCCTTGAGAATCCAAACCATGATTTTCCATGGTGTTCTTTCCCACTTTTCTTTGTAGATATAGTTGATGGATATTTGATCTTTTGGGAAACAAAAGTATTAGATATTTTTCAATTGTAACATCTGTGAAAACAAGGAGTTTCCTCATTAGTAGTTGGTATTAAATATGCCACTTATAAAACATGGATTATAATACTTAACTTCATGCATATCTAATCTTTTGGGAAACCAAAGAATTACAGTTCTTTTCCAACTACATTTGGCTCTCTTCAACACATTTTCAGTGACATTTTTGTGGTGGTTTTCCATAACCTGGTCAATTTCAGATGAGAATATGTAATCTGATAAATCCACCGAACTTGATAAATTATGAATTTGAAATAGAGCTTCCACATTGCCCCAAGTTACATGCAATTTACTAATTTT
>BSBK01013736.1:0-41343 GCA_027943335.1 Chamaecyparis obtusa | reverse complement strand
TTGAAAAACTTCTTTAGGCAACTTGTGTTTTTCATTGGTCATCTTAGTAGATAATAATCTACACCTTCTGCATTCTCAGGATCCACAACCACAACAAAAATATCACCTGGACAATTTATATCTATGACATTTTCATCATCTTCATTCGGAGGTATTCTAATTAACTCTTTTTTATTCCATTTTGAAACATATCCATTTGCAATATTAACACATTGACTCGTTGTGTTGTTGTTAAGAGAATCTTCACAAAAGCATGATTTATCTCTTAGTTGAATTAGTGGAGGCTTGTGTTGTCCTGTAGTCATCACTTGATGCAAAATTCTAGTTCCAAAAATTGATTGATAATTGTAAGGATTCGATTGATTGATATCTCGATTGGATATATTGATATATAGATCTCAGTTTGAAATTATGAAAAATGTGAAATGCAATATATACACATTCATACATTATGTAGTTCACATGAGCTATACAATATCTATAGATCTACAACAAGTTAAAACACACATGTGACAGACCTATAATATGTATAGTTTTTTGAATTTGAGTTTGAAAAATAAAAGTAAATTAAATAAATAACTATCACTTCCCAAAAGTAACGTTTGTTGTATTTTGTGTTTTGAGTAGTGAAATGATTTTGACACAATTCAACAATTTTCTTTGAATTCTCTATCATGTGACCCAGAGATATATTTTTAACAATTTAGTATATATATATATATATATATATATATATATATATATATATATATATATATATATATATATATATATATATATATATATATATATATATATATATATATATATATATATATATATATATATATATATATATATATATATATATATATATATATATATATAATTGAGAAAATTTAAAAGACAATTTATAATGTAGACGTACTTACCTGGACACCCATCAGACCAGATCCAATGTTGTGAAGCATTTATCCCATGACTCGCAAGATTGTTGAAAAACATGTTGAAACAATGAGCCATGTAGCTCCTATCATGAACCCTGTCATCACTAATATAGAAATGAACCTCCTTGATGGTAATGCGTTCATTTTGATCTATACCATCTATCTCATCCAGATCAAATTCTACATGTCTATAGGTCACATGCACAAATATTGCAGCTTGATCAGAATGATAATATTGACTTTGGAGCTCCTTTTGAGGGGAAAATGTATAGTTCTCCACAAAATCTACAACTAAAAGAATACAACCAGGTGAGAAACAATTTTTGGAATCACGAAACTATTTAGCTTTCCATCGTGCACCATAACAATGTTGGATATGTGGATAAATAATATATCAAAATCTATCCATGAACTGAAGGTTTAGTTATTCACTCTACTTTAATGTAATTTGTTTTTATGCACCTCCTATCTTCATTTGGTATATCTAATATTCAAATCTCTTCCACTAGACTAGTGTTGTAACATCAATATTATCAAATTGTAAAGGAAATCTCTACAAATTTCCATAATTATTGCATTCATTTTTTATACATTGGACATTGAATCCATCTGAATCTTCTGATTTATCACATAAAATGGACTTTACAAATTCTATTATACTTCAAGTAACCATATCTAGATTAAATATTTCCATAACCCTTTTATATGATTACAAGTATAAGGGAAACTCATCATGATTTTGACAACAACATGTTTCACGAACCTTATTTATGCGTATGAAGCAAGGGCGTAACATCTCAAACATTCTCTAACCTATTTTCACATCTGAAAATTCATGCTTGAATGCTTCAAACAATTCACTTTGTGTAGTATTGACAAAATAGTTTGGATGTGAAATCTTCATACCAGTCTCATCATCATTCATTTGTATAGTGTCCCTTCTATTGGAAGAAACATGAGAGTGGTTGGTCCAAAAGTCAATGAGCCATCTTCTTACATCTTCAAAAATTCTATCTTTATGGGGAACTCTACAAATCTGTACCCAGTTCTTTTCAATGTCCATATCCAACATATTTATCTTCCTAATATATCTTTGAACAGTTCTTCGAGATACCTTGAGTAAATCAGAAATTGTGGAAACTTGATTTCTATGTGTCAATTTCTTACTAGTTATCATAGTCATCAAGGCTCTTCTAGCCAGATTTGAATCTGGTCCTCTATGATCTACCCAGTTAACAATGTTCAATGCATCTTATAAATTTTTAATTATTGTCTCTTTTACTTTACCTCCTACAATTTTCCTATTATCAATACCCAACAACTCCAAAATCGGAGTCATTTATTTATTTTTGAATAACTTTGCAAACAATTGTGCTTTTCCCACCAAAGATTTACTCTCAAAATATTCCATCCACATGTTTTTGAGATGCAATTTAATAGTTCTTTTAGGTGCTAGGTGTTCCGGTGCAATTTGACTAATAAGTGATTCCTCATTCATGTCCATCAAATTTTGCATTGTAGGAAAAATATGTATACTTCGACTACTACCAATATCCTCCCCTAGTTGAGTTGCACCTTCTACAGCGATAGGTTCTTCTTCAACATTGACTGGTTTCTCTTTCACAAGTTTTGTATGACCTTTCATTTGGTCATCCCTTTTATGATCATACTTCTTTGTTCTAGTCCTTTTCTTTCCCATTGCTCTAATATCCAAGCAAGAATTTTTTTATTATTTTACTATTTTGTCACTGAAAAACTTTCCTTCATACTCCTTTGAAACCAAAATGTCTTTGTAACTTCCCCAATAAAATGACTCCCAGCTTCAAAATATCCTTCTATCCTAAAATAAGAATGTAAATTTGCAATTGATATATATTTTTAAAAAAACATAACACACATATATAGCCTTCAAATTGAAAGGGTGGGTCACCCAAGCGACCGCTTGTGGGGGGGCGACCTCTTAGGGGATTCGGCCGATTCAGACTCGGCCGAGTCCTAGTCATCCTAGGTGGCATGCCAACTTGGTAGCCAAAACATTAAAAATACCCAAAATGCATAATTTTGCACTTGTGGTGTTTTTTTCTCTTCTGCAAATAAAAAATCTCAGAAAACTAAAACTACCCTTTTGTAGATCTCAAAACTAGAATTCTGGACATATAAGTTTTATATGGTTTCAATTAGAAAATGTTAAACAAGTTTGTAAAAACCTACATGTAGGTATATAAAGCTTTGAGAAGTTGCTGATTCAATAAATTAAAAAAAATACTAAATCGATTCAAAAAAAAATTAAAATCATATGCAGCACTAGAGAAAATAATCTTCTTCAAGAATATATAATTTATCTGGATTTTAAAATATTTTTGATAGGTGAAAAGTGGCGAGAGATAAAAACTATTGATTTCGAGTAAGTTGTATTTTGAATACTTATAATGGGCAAATTATAGATCAAAAACACTTCTTTCTTTTTTCCTACACTAGATATACATGTCATCTAAAACATATTTTGAAATTGGAGGAGAAAATAATGTTTTACTTATAATTATTTGACGGGAAGTAAACCCCCCGATTTGCTATATTTTTTAGGACATGAAAAATAGACCTTAAAAATTAAAAAAATATATTAATTTATGTCCAAAATAATTTTAAAAATTATAGGCATAAAATTCATCATATTTCACACAATTCATCAGTTTACATCATCTTCAAATTCTAAATAGAAATGTGACTTTTATGCCCTTGAAGTTTTTTAGTTTGGTGCTATTAGCCTCTTCCTTTGTAAAAGGGTGACAACTTATTTTTCTTTTACCCCTAAGAAAAATGAGGCTATAAAGAGAAAAGTCGAGGCAGTGTTGGACAAATAAATAATTAGGGAAAGTATTAGTCTATGTAATGTACTAGTGGTATTGTTAGAAATGAAAGAAGGTGAATTGAAGATGTGCACTGATTAAAAAGAAATCAATAAGATGAAAATTAAATACATATTTCTAATGCATGGAAATAGATGATTTAATGGATTTTATTTGAGTGGGACAAGGCATTTCAAAAAAATGGATTTGAAATGAACATACCATTAAATCAAAATTTGTGAAGGGATAAATGGAAAAACATGTTCATGATAAATGATGGATTGTATGAGTGGTTAGTCATCCCTTTTGGATTGAGAAATGCACTTAGAACATTTATAATATTTATGAATTATGTGTTCAAACCCTATCTTGGTAAGTTTTTTTGTTGTGTATCTCAAGATGATATTTTAATATTTAGTAAAATCAAGAAAGAACATTTATAACATGTTAGGGTTTTATTGCAAAAATTGAAACATGAAAAACTAAGGGTGAATCTGACAAAGTGTATTTTCATAGAAACAAGAACTAGTTTATTTTGGATTTGTAGTTTCAAAAGAAGGGTTGAAAATTTACCTTGAACAAGTAAAAGCCATTAATGAGTGGCCTTCTCCAAATGGTATGTTTTAAGCCAATAGTTTTCATAGGTTGGAAAGCTTCTATGGGAAGCTTATAAGACATTTCAATCGGATATTGTCTCCCATAATGGAAACAAATTAGGAAATAATTCAAGTGGAAAACAATAGAAAAGAAGATGTTTTAGTTGTTAAAGAATAAAGCAATAGAGTGGCTAGTGTTAACACTACCAAATTTTTTTTAAAAAGTATTCCAAGTTGAGTGTGATGCATGAAAAACAATGTAGTATGAGGATTTCTCAGTCAAGAATACTAACCAATGACATATTTCAAGGAGAATTTTAATGAAGAAAAAATAATAAAATATGTATTTCATCAATGATTTTATGTAATTATGTAGGTAATTAAGAAGTGGATGCCCTATTTTTTACCAAAGGAGTTCGTGCTTAATACAGGTCACTGTGATCTATAATTCTTTAATAATATTTAATCTTTTCTTGGTTGTATTTATTTATATAGGATAAAAAAAGGTATCCTTCATGTATTTTTTTCCTCTAGTTTGAGTGGGAGGACATGTCTTATTTTATAATTCATTTAATAAGGAAAATAGTTTATACTCCTTAAGAGGATGCTGCCACTTTTCACACACCTATTATCAATGTTGGAATTCATAGATTGGTGAGTTACATTGTAACTCCTCTCCTCATCTCTATTTAAGAGATGATATCCTCTCTCATTATATACACAATGATGTTATTTTAAATGAGTCTCTCTCTCTCTCTCTCTCTCTCTCTCTCTCTCTCTCACACACACACACACACACACACACACACACACACACACACACACATTTTTCCTCATTCATAATTCACAAGGGTTTTTTCTTTTCTTTTGCCATTTCAAATCTTCGTGCCTCCTTGTCTTGGCTTTTTGGTGCAAGCTCCAAGTTTATGTTATTCTCATGGTAACAATCTTCACTACAAATATCTCTCTTGGATTTATTATTTATTTAGTTTCTTTTGATTTATTTTTCCTTTCATGGTATCAGAGCTTGGTAATTAATCCTTTTTTTGAGTGAATATTTCTTAAGGTTTCCATTTTGTGGAGCATACCTTGTTGGAGACTCTATTTTGAAGAGAGAGAAGCATGCGTTTCAATTCTTAGCTCATTTGTAATTGCAGGTTTTTCTAATATCTATATTTTTTTTTCTAACCCTCTTTGGAAGGCTTGCCACTATAGAGATTGCAAGTTTTTGGTGTTTTTTGTATACTAACCCTCTTTGGAAGTCTCGCCGCTAGAGAGTTCTATGCATTTATTTCAATTTTTTTTTTTAAAATCTCAAACTTAGTTGGAAAACCGCAAGATTGAAGTTTTTATTGTCATATTTCATTTTCAAGTTTCTCACAATTTATTTATGGTCAATGATGTTTTACACTAATATATTCTAGATTCAAAAATCTATTCAGTTTTCTTGTAGGTTTCAAAATCTAACTTTTATTTTCAGATTTATACATACATCTTTGTTCTTGTAGTACTAAAATCTAATTTTTTTCCTTCTTCAATTTTACATTACACAATTTGTGTAGGTTTAAGTAATGATTTGTTTTGATATATTCTTGCCATTTTACTTCTAGAGTATTATGTTATCTTTTCTTTTATATTTCGTATGGTTTTGTATTTTGTATTGCATGCCACAAGAAACACCAATAACCCATCCAAGAATTTTGGTTGCAGGGGTCTTTCTTTGCGTCGCAGTCAATCCAAGTCTTCATTTTTTTTCCTTGCCAGTAGAGAGGTCTATTTTTTCTTGTACCCCACCGAATTTTGCATTTCTTCTTTCTAATAGAGAGTTGCGTAATGTTTGTGAAGGCTTGCCTTGAACTTTGAGGGAGGATCTATCCTTTGTTGGTCTTTTTAAAACATATTTTAATCTTTCTAATAGTCCCTTACGACTATGAGATAGACCAAAACTTATTTTAATTTTTCCATCTTTTTTTCGAATTTGTGCGTCTTCTAGCAATAGTTTGCATTTTTCTTTGTTATCATTAATTTTTATCTAATCTTCGTTTCCCGCTCCACTCAATTTTGGAAAACTCATAGCATCTCTTCAAAACCCTTTCTCTGATTGTATTTATTTATCTCATTTTCATCTTTGTCATTTTCTCGTCCTCTTTGACCGAATCGTCCTCTCTTCAATAGTTTTTTAACCATTATGTTTTGCTTAAAATAGTTTCATTAAGTTTTTATAATATATTGCTCTAAATTCCTTTAATACAAATAGTGTTTTTGAAACAAAAGTCATTCATTTTTGTAAAACCAAAAAAACCCCCTTTGTGTAGCTTTTACTAAGTCATTCATACTTTTAAATAATACTTTTAAAAGACAAAAGTTACGTGACTTCTTTATAAAGGTTTTTGTACATTTTTTTTAATGATTGTAAACTTTTTTTTCAAAACTTAAATATTTAATTAAGTTTATATGTTTTTTAATTAAGTTTTAAAACAAACAATACTAAAAATTTAATATATGTATATATTTTTAAAAATATTTCTTGTAGTTTTTAAGTATTTTTTAACCAAAGGTAAGGTAAATATTTTTGGAATAAAACAAAGTTGTGTTTTTAATTATTTTGTCAAAAATAATAATTTTCTTTGATCTCTTTAAACAAGTTCTAATTAATTATAATCACAACTTATTTTATAGTCTTTGTCAATATAAATTGTTTAGTTTCAAATTAACATTATTAATTAATTATTTTATAGAAGGGGGTTTATTTTTTTGTTGAGTAATTCAAGTTCAAATTCATTCTAATTGGAGTATTTTTTTTTCTTAGTTATTTTGCAGTCATGTCTACCTTAATTCTTGAAATTAAATTAAACAACTCTAACTTTCATGCATGTAAAACTCATATTTAAAAATTTCTATCTTTATTCATTGTAGTTTCTTTTATTGAAGCAAAGGGGCCCATGTATGAAATTTATCTAAAAGGATTTTATAATCTTCTTAAATTTTAGTCATATCAAATTTAAGTGTAAGATGTTTTTAAAATTTTCACATTTGCATTGATGATTTGTTAAAGTTTCCGTTTATATTTTTTTTTACAAAGAATTTTATTTTAATTTAACTAAACCTTTTCTCAAAAATTTAAGTTTTCTTTCAAAGTATTATTGAAAGAATAAAAAATTTCATTGCTCCAATTTCTTTTCAACACTTTCTTAGCAAGAAATTTCAATTCAAACAAAAGTTTATATCCAAGTTTAAACAAACTTATATTAACATTTTTTAAAGAATATTTATTTAATTCAAGTATCTTAAACAAAGAAATGTCTATTGACTTTTAAATAATATTTATTCCATCTCAAGCAAAGGGGGATTTTTTTACACATATAGGATCAAATGTTTCCATCTTGCCTTTTTGTTAAAGTGTTTTTTGGGAATAATCTCAATTTTGTTTTAGTGAAATATGATATTTGATCTCACTTTAGTATTAAAATGAAAAATATACTTGCATATGATTGATTCAATTCATTTTGTTAAGTTATAATTTATTCAAGTATTATGAGTTATCCTATTATTATTGTCTTCATGAGTATTAATATTGATTTGATTGATTAGCATGAATTTATATCAATTCTAGTACAATTATACCGTGTTTATCTTTATATGCACTTAGTTTAACTTTTTACATGGTTTTGATACCATCTATTTGTATGCACATAGTTGTATCTTTGTTGTAAGTTCTATAGGGTGCCCCATTTCCAAGGATAACTATGGAGGACCTGTTAGTTCTTTTAGATTCCTAGTTATATTATTTTTTGTTGGGGCCCCTGGAGTTTCCGTCCATACAATGATTGGTATTCACTTACTTTTGTTGATTTTTATCAACTTGATCCCTTATTTTTCTTATAATGAGGATGACGTTCTTGTTATTTCTCTTAAAATTTGTTGGATTTCTTATATCTTTGAAGGTGGGTATGTGTAAGATCATGGTATGCCAAAAAGTGGTGATGTGAAAAAGAAGTCCTGATTGATATACTCTTTGGAAAATAACTATAACTTTCAAACAAAATTAAAAAATATTAAATTTGAAATATACATCACATGCTATGCTTCACCTAACACAATAATAATAATAATAATAATAATAATAATAATAATAATAATAATAATAATAATAATAATAATAATAATAATAATAATAATAATAATAATAATAATAATAATAATTCTTTCAATTTGATGAAGTTTAGACTAAGTTAAGGTGGTCAGACATGAGAGTTTTTATATTCAGGAAACTTTGTAGCAGAAAAATCATAATTAATTATTTAAATTTGGAATAAAAATACAAAAAAATATAAATCACATCCAGACATGAGTCTACTACTTTTATCTATAATATTATAAAAAAATATTATCATTTGATTTTGTTTAATGTGGCTAGACATACATCTACTTGTTATCTTTCTAGTCCTTATTGATAGACTTATTGAAAAATAACTATAACTTTCAAAATATATAACATCTTTGAAATCTAAAATATGTGTCACATTCTATGATTTTCCTACTACAAGAAAAATAAAATAAAATTTCAATTTGATAAAGTTTAGACTAAGTTAGCGTGCACAAACACAAGAGTTTTTATATTTTCAAAAAGTAGCAGAAGAAAAATCATAATTAATTATTTACTTTAAAAAAAATTACAAAAAAATATTTTTCACATCTGGACATGAGTCTACTACGTATATCTAGAATCTTGTAAAAAAAAATGATCACTTGATTGTGTTTAAGGTGGTTAGACATACACCTACTTATTTTTTTCTTGAAATTTTTGTACTACTACATTGAAATTTGAAATTTTCAACATATAGAATAATTTTTTTTCAAAAAAGGCCTAGTATCTTAGAAACTAAATTTAATTTTCTAAAGATTCTCTTCTTACATATTTTTGATATAATATTTATAACTTGTTCAAATTGTTATGTCAACTTGCCTAAACCCAATTTTGTAAATTTTCATTGCCAGTTAAGGGCCTAGTTTGGCATACCATGATCCTGCACATACCCAGAAAATATATTTTTAACACTGATAATTCTTAGATTAAATTATTATATAGCATATGTCAATAATATTTTTAATATTTTATTAACATAATTTTGTATTCATTATGATCTATCCATTTCCTATTAAGAGGAAGAAAAGATCAATTTGTTAAAGTTTCTTATTATATCGGTTTATGTCTTTTCTCATTGATGGCTCCATAAATATTGTACATGAGTGTAGACATGCTTGGACAATCAAATCAAATGTTGATTTGGTGTTTGAATCATATGTTCTACTCACATTAAGTTTTATTATCTCTCATATATTTATTGCATGTTACAAATGTGATGATGAATTTGCATACTTCATTTCTTAGAGCACGAGTCATGCAGGTTATGGATTAGCTAACCATTCACTTGCAGTGGGATATCTCATTAGTGGATTGTCTATATTCATGTGATTGATGCAGTGTTCATGTAGATTTCATTAGTTCTCCTTGTCTATTTTCATTTGTGCATTAGTATATTTATTTTGAGATGAGAGGATAGATGATCTTTATGGTACATGGATCCTTCATTTTGGTCCTGTAGCATGCATTTTTATCTTGATATCAAGATAGCTTAATTGCACTTTTAGTGGGATCTTATGGATTCATATCTGTGTGTGTGAAAATTGTACCTAGCTACGGACACAACACTTTAGTAAAACATTAGAGGTTAGCAAAATCAAAATCTGTAGATAAATGAAACTAAGCTAACTAGATGATTTATTGCCTTCTAGTAGGTGTGAGTATGATGTTCTTAGATTGAAATCAAGATCAATGAAAATGCAACACCTAAATGAAGAATTTGAATGCAAAAAAATGAAAAAAAGTATGAATGCAAATCATTCTATTTTTTTGTATTTTGTATGCAATTAGGATGAAAAACTTGATATGAATGTAATCTAAAATGGAATTGAAATGATATGAAAATTTAATCTAAGAATGATATGAGTAAATAAAAACTATGCAAAACTATGATCAACAATGGAAGATCTCACAAATCGCCTGTCGCAAGTGCTTAATTCTTCAATCACCAATTCACCAAAGTAATTGTGTAAATTCAAGAGTTGATAATTATGAAGAGCTCAACCTTGATTTTATAGAAATCCAGGGTTTGAGGATGCATTGAGAAAAGCCATAATCACTCTTGATAAACTCAGGTTGATTTTTGAGTTAACAAGAAATTAGAGATAATTAACTCACAAAGATAATTCAAAATTAGTTTTTATCTCGAAATAGAGTTTAGTTTACTTTTTCAACTCACCATCAAATGTTGAGTTTGGAAAGTTAACAAATTGAAATTGAAAATTTATTTAAAGTTGACTATTTTTTTGATTGTGCATGATTTGATATGAATTAATTTAAAAATAAAGTGATTTATTGTCAACTTAACTGATTTTCAAATTAAAACAATTGATTTATGGGTTAATCAATTATTAAATCACACTTTTATTCAAAAACTATATTATTAAATATTGACAACTGACATTAATTAATTAAATAAGAGTTTAATCAATTAGTCATAAGATTTTAGATTTATTGTCAAAATTAAATAATATAATTTAGGAACAAATATAATTAAATGTAATTAAATAATTAAGTGGCAGAATTAAATCTGATTAATTAAATATTCAGAATATTCAATTAATCAAACTTTAGGATAAATAGGATTTATCAACAAATAATTATAAAATCAAACATAATTAAATTAGGATAAATTAGGAACATTCAAGGAAGATTCTCTGATGCAGAATTTAGGATAATCAATTAGGTCTTTGATAAATTGATGTGCATATGTGCGTTAGGTTAGGACTTTGATGTCGATTTTGATCAAATTCTTGATGTAAGAGGTTAATGAACCTATAGCCCATTTTTGGGGTATTAGATTTTGCCCCTCTTTGAATTACTATGCGAAGCGTAGTGGTTCAAAGAACAATTTGTGTATGATAAAGATGTATGAGACTGATTTGAAAGATTAAGCGATTCCGAGACAGAAACCGATTGAAAGATTTGAAGATGTTAGGTTTAAGTCCTGATTGACCAAATATGATGTTAACTATAGCAACAATGTGTTGGAAACAATTGTCTAAAGGAAATTGCTACTCAATTACGTATTGCCTTTGATGTCACACTATGTCATAGTCCGCAGCAATCAGTTCCTACCGAGCTCAGTCGGTCTGCCAGACAGGAATATTAGTGCTTACCGAGTCCACTCGGTTATCGAAGAAAAGATAGTGTTTACCGAGTTCAGTCGGTCATTGAAGAAAAGATAGTGTTTACCGAGTTCAGTCGGTCATCAAAGAAAAGATAGTGTTTACCGAGTTCAGTCGGTCATCGAAGAAAAGATAGTGTTTACCGAGTTCAGTCGGTTATCAAAGGTAAAGGATTGTCAGTGTTTACCGAGTTCCCTCGGTCACCGAAAGATTATAGAAAGTTATGGTCACCGAGCACTGTCGGCCCTTGAAGGATTTTTGCAAATAGAGTTTGCTTAATTCAGCCGACTGTTATACTAAATAATGTCGATTTGACAAATCCAAAATCATATAAATAAAAGGTCAAATGTGAAAAAATAAAATATACAGCAGAAGCTTTATAGAAGAAAAAAAGGAAAGGTATATGCGAATTTGTGAAGGATGTTCAGATATCCTTAAGGAGTAGCAGAGATTTATTCAATCAGAAAGGATCAGACTTATGCAGAACAGAGATCTGTAATCAGCAAGACAGTTGCATTATTATACAGGTCACTTTTTCATTGTTACCTTCTTATCATTGTAATAGTGAATTCTAAATCTCTTAACCGAGTTGGTTTAACAACCATAATGTAAATCCTCTAACAAGGTGACAATTCCATTGAATTGTTTTCAAGACCTTTTACCAGGCCACTCCTAGCAGGGTGTTTTAAATCCTCTAACAAGGTCACACCTAACAGTGTTTTTTGTAACCTTTTACCGGGTTGGCTTCTAACCGGGCATCACTTCAGAAAAGTGAAAATCAGTAGCTAGATACATTGGTGGTTTTTCCCATATTGGGTTTCCACATTAAATCTTGTGTCTCTTGTGTTCTTAATTGCTTTCTCAATCATATACATGTGCTGATGAATATCTAAAGATAATATTGCTAATACTTTCTGCATCTTCAAAGTTACTGCAATCTATTTACTAAGTGCCAAAACAGATAACATTGTTAAGATATTCTAAGGGATCTGTAAAGAATTAATTGTGAAGTGTTTTTATGGTTGACTGATTCACCCCCCCCCCTCTCAGTCACTTCATCCATATTCCATCAATTGGTATCAGAGCATTTGGTGCTTGCAGGAAGGGTTTCAAGGACCTAAGCTAAAGATCAGGATGTCTTACAAGAGGGAAATTCTAAAGCTCAACAGAGATAACTTTTCAGCATGGCAAGGACTTATGCGACTTCATCTGGCTTCCATTGGTGATTCAGGATGCAAATACATTGATGAAGAATACACAATTCCTAATGGCACATTAACTGTTGAAGACATTGTAGATAAAAAGACTCACAACACCATGATGATAGACATTGCATCTGCTCTCAGCTATGAATAATTTGATGATATTAAAGACTGCACTACTGCATATGAAATGTGGACAGAACTGAAGAAAATATACGGTGGTGATGCAAATGTGAAAAGAGCCAAAGCAGAAAGCCTAAGAGGACAGTTTGACAAGATGAATATGAAGGAAGATGAAAACATTTCAAAATATGTTGAAAGAATCAAAGCAAGTGTAAGTGCAATTAGAGCTTCTGGAGGAACAATCTCAGATGAGACTGTTATAAGTAAGGTACTCAGAACACTACTCCCTATCTATGCAATAAGAGTATTAGCTATTCAAGAAAGAAGATGTGAAACAAACCACAATATAACTTTGGATGCTTTATTTGGAAGATTGACAGCTTTTGAATTAGACAACTATGATAACTATGTTCCTAGTTCCAAAAATATTGAATCAGCATTTGAGGCCAAGGTTTCACTAAAGAAGAACAAGAAAATTAAAGAAGTTCAGTCAGAAAGTGAAGAAGAATCAGAAGAAAGTTCTGATAGTGATCTTGAAATTGTAGAAGCATTACTTGCAAAGAAGTACTCTAGAGGGAAAGGTAAATATAAAGGTAAAACTCCTTTAATCTATTTTTCATGTGAAGAAATTGGACATATTGCAGCTAGGTGCCCAAACAAGCAAGTCAAAGAAGAAAAGAGAAGTCACAAGTACTATGGGAAAAAGAATTTCAAATCATACAAGGATAAAGGTAAGAAATCATGTTTTATGGCTAAAGATTCTGATGATAGTGAAGAAGAAATTGTCTTTATTGCTATAAAAGATGAATCTGATGATGATGAAGATAAGATGGCACTTATTTCTCATATAAGAAAAGATGATATATGGATAATAGACAGCGGATGTTCACACCACATGACTGGTGACAAGACAAAATTTGAATATCTAGAAGACTGTGATAGTGGTAATGTAAGATTTGGAAACAATGAACCTTGTTGTATAAAAGGAAAAGGAAGAATCTCTTTAACCAAAGAACTCATATGTGATAATGCTTATTGGGTTGAAGGACTAAAACATAATCTTTTAAGTGTAGCACAGCTAATCAACACTGGTTTCAAGGTTGAATTCATGAATGGTCAAGCAAGACTGCTGGATGGAAAAGGAAAACTCATTGGATCAGGCAAACAAACAAAAGGTAACTTATTCTATCTTGATCTCAGTGAATACTCATGGTTTATTGCTCAAATAGAAGAAAGTTGGCTATGGCACAAAAGGTTATGTCATGTGAATTTTGATAACATGATAAAAATAAGCAAATTCAAGAAGGTTAGAGGCATTCCTACTTTGAAGAAACCTGACACTGGTCTATGTAAGAATTGTCAGATTGGCAAAATGAGTAAAACTAGTTTCAAGAGTAAGAACTATCAGTCTAAAGAAATTTTGGAAATTATGCATACTAATTTATGTGGACCTATTGGAATACAAAGCTATACTGGAGATAAATTCTTTATTCTTTTCGTTGATGATTATTCTAGAATGATGACTGTTATGTATTTAAGAGAAAAATCAGAAGCATTTGAAAAGTTCAAATGGTACTTAGCAAGAGTAGAAAAAGAAACAGGGAAAAGATTGAAATGCTTAAGATCAGACAGAGGTGGTGAATTCATCTCTCATGATTTTAACAACTTCTACATTGAAAGAGGAATCAAAAGATAGGTATCAGCTCCTAGAACTCCTGAGCAGAATGGAATAGCAGAAAGAAGAAACAGATCTATTATGGATTGTGCAAGGACTCTAATGATAGAAAAGAACATCGCTATAAAGTACTGGAAGGAAGCTATCAGCACTGTAGTTCATACCTTGAACCGAGAACAACTGAAGAAAGACACATTCAAAACTCCTTATGAATTATGGTATGGCTATAAACCCAATGTAAGTTACATGAAAATATTTGGTAGCAAGTTTTATATCTTAAAAGAATCTAGAAGAAATAAATTTGATGTGAAAAGTGATGAAGGAATATTCCTAGGATATTCTAGCAAAAGCAAGGCATACAAATGTCTGAACTTATCTACTCACAAAGTCATAGAAAGTATACATGTAAAATTTGATGAGTTTGCAGAAAAGACTGAGGAAGAAAGCAAAAGGGAACCTGAGAACTACAGAAGATTCATTTACATTGAACCTGAAACATTGGCAGACACAACTATCAGTAAGGAAACTATATCTACCGAGCCGAGCACAGTTACCGAGTCACAGGAAGAAGTTCAAACCGAGTCACAGGAAGAAATTCAGACCGAGTCTCAGCCTGAAGTTACCGAGCAAATATCTACCGAGCCCGAGCAACCTGAAGAAGAGATCCTAGAAGACAACAGCATGAATCATTCAAAAGGAAAGGAACCTATACTAGCCAAATATGTCAGAAGACATCATACACCAGATCAAATCATTAGAAACAAATCAGATGGTACTATGACAAGAAGCAAGCTAAAAGGTACATGTCTTCTTACTGACTTTGAACCTAGAAATATCAAAGATGCATTAGAGAATGAAAGTTGGATTGAAGCAATGAATGAAGAATTAGAACAAATACAAAAGAACAAAACTTGGACTCTTGTACCTAGACCTAAAGATAAGAATGTAATTGGAACAAAATGGGTATTCAGAAATAAGCTGAATGAAGATGGTCAAGTATCTAGAAACAAAGCTAGACTGGTATGTAAAGGTTACTCTCAAGAAGAAGGTATAGATTATGGAGAAAATTTTGCTCCTGTTGCAAGATTAGAAGGTGTAAGAACTCTACTTGCTTATGCAGCACACAAAGGATTTAAGGTATATCAGATGGATATAAAATCTGCATTTCTCAATGGAATTCTTGATGAAGAAGTCTACATTGAACAACCTGAAGGTTTTGTTGATCCAGATAAAAGGGACATGGTCTGCAGGTTACACAAAGCATTGTATGGTTTAAAACAAGCTCCTAGAGCATGGTATGAAAGACTCCATAACTATTTGATTCAGATTAATTTCAAAAGAGCTAATGATAACAGCAATCTGTATATTAAAGAAGGACCGGATGACAAAATTGTATTGGCAGAAATATTTGTGGATGATACTATATTTACAGGGAATGAGGATTAGTGCAAAGAATTTTCAGAGAAAATGAATAGAGAATTTGAAATGTCTATGTTTGGTTTAATAAAATTCTTTGTTGGTCTTCAAATTTAGCAAAGCAAGAATGGTATATACATTACTCAATCCAAATACATTAAGGAGATACTTAAGAAGTTTGGTATGGAAGATTCAAAACCAGTTGGTACACCCATGTGTACTAGACTGAAACTTACCAAAAATGATGATTCAAAAGAAGTTGATCAGACCCTATACCGATCTATGATTGGAAAATTGCAGTATGTAGTACATACAAGACCTGATATTGCCTTAGCAGTCGGTATAGTAGCTAGATTCTCAGCAAAACCTAAGGAAAATCACATGATGGCAATCAAAAGAATCTTAAGATACTTAAGAGGAACTGAAGAATATGGTTTGTGGTATAAATTTGGAGGCAATCTAGACTTGAAAGTGTTTACTGATGCTGATTGGGCAGGAAACATTGATGACAGAAAAAGCACAAGTGGTGGAGCATTTTTTCTTGGAAAAAGACTGGTAGCCTGGACTAGTAAAAAGCAGAATTGCACATCTCAATCCACAGTTGAAGCAGAATATGTTGCTGCTGCAGTAAACTGTTCAAATATTGTGTGGTTTAAACAGCTATTAGAAGGTATGAAGGTTGAAATCAAAGAACCAGTTGTTATATTTTGTGACAATACCAGTGCATAAACATTTCTAAGAATCCAATGATGCATTCCAAAACCAAGCACATTGCTATTAAATATCACTTTGTCAGAGAATTGGTGCAGGACAAGGAAATCAGATTAGAATATATTCATACAAAAGAACAGATTGCAGACATTTTTACCAAACCATTACCTAAGGATGCATTTGTGTATCTAAGAGGTAAGTTAGGGGTCATTCCCCTATCCGAGGCTCACTAAATATAGTTTTAGTGATGCATCAACCAGAACATGATTGAAAATCAACTTGTTGATGCAGCATATTAAAGGAATCATTGCATATGAATCAGTACTTGAGGTACATTAATTTTCACCGGTAATATGTGAATTGTCTTTGGCATGTGTTGTCAAAGAGGGAGTGTTTGCTATGTCTTTGCTATTATTTTCAAGAAATTTTCAATAGTCAGAAGGAAGAATTTTCAGGATACAGGAAGTTTTCTGACAGAGGGAGATTTGAATCTGAACCGAGCTAACTCTTTCAAATTTCTTATGCTATGACATATTGTGTTGCCATCAATGCCAAAGAGGGAGATTGTTGGAAACAATTGTCTGAAGGAAATTGCTACTCAATTTTGTATTGTCTTTGATGTCACACTATGTCATAGTCCATAGCAATCAGTTCCTACCGAGCTCAGTCGGTCTGCCAGACAGGAATATCAGTGCTTACCGAGTCCACTCGGTTATCGAAGAAAAGATAGTGTTTACCGAGTTCAGTCGGTCATCGAAGAAAAGATAGTGTTTATCGAGTTCAGTCGGTCATCGAAGAAAAGATAGTGTTTACCGAGTTCAGTCTGTCATCGAAGAAAAGATAGTGTTTACCAAGTTCAGTCGGTTATCAAAGGTAAAGGATTGTCGGTGTTTACCGAGTTCCCTCGGTCACCGAAAGATTATAGAAAGTTATGGTCACCGAGCACTGTCGGCCCTTGAATGATTTTTACAAATAGAGTTTGCTTAATTCAGCCGACTGTTATACTAAATAATGTCGATTTGACAAATCCAAAATCATATAAATAAAAGGTCAAATGTGAAAAAATAAAATATACAGCAGAAGATTTAAAGAAGAAAAGAAGGAAAGGTATATGCGAATTTGTGAAGGATGTTCAGATATCCTTAAGGAGCAGCAGAGATTTATTCGATCAGAAAGGATCAGACTTATGCAGAATAGAGATCTGTAATCAGCAAGACAGTTGCATTATTATACAGGTCACTTTTTCATTGTTACCTTCTTATCATTGTAACAGTGAATTCTAAATCTCTTAACCGAGTTGGTTTAACAACCATAATGTAAATCCTCTAACAAGGTGACAATTCCATTGAATTGTTTTCAAGACCTTTTACCAGGCCACTCCTAGCAGGGTGTTTTAAATCCTCTAACAAGGTCACACCTAACAGTGTGTTTTGTAACCTTTTACCGGGTTGGCTTCTAACCGGGCATCACTTCAGAAAAGTGAAAATCAGTATCTAGATACATTGGTGGTTTTTCCCATATTGGGTTTCCACGTTAAATCTTGTGTCTCTTATGTTCTTAATTGCTTTCTCAATCATATACATGTGCTGATGAATATCTAAAGATAATATTGCTAATACTTTCTGCATCTTCAAAGTTACTGCAATCTATTTACCGAGTGCCAAAACAAATAACATTGTTAAGATATTCTAAGGGATCTGCAAAGAATTAATTGTGAAGTGTTTTTATGGTTGACTGATTCACCCCCCCCCCCTCTCAGTCACTTCATCCATATTCCATCACAATGAACCAGTGATTATGAAAAAGAATCAAGATGCCTACTTCTGAACCTTATGATTACGAAGAAGTGAGTGACCTAATTCCAGACCTAAATGTCTAGAGGAATCAATATTGGTATCACATCTGAACCCTTCAGTTACGAAGAACCAAGGAAATGACGCTAATGAACCGATGCTTATGAAAAGCTGATACAATTTACAATATAGATTAGGATACCAGATTGATATGGGTCTCGATAAATATGATATGCCCCAATTGATGTGCTGCAAGTGACGAGGTCTTTAGATGAATCAATAACTAGACGTGGTTGTTGTCTTGATTACTGAGGAAAAATTTGATTTACAGACTTAGATTTACAAACATGAATGATGTGTAATACCATACCCGCTTCGGGATAAAAATAGAAATCTGACAAGAAATGTCAACATTGAATGGTTTAGAAGCATGTTAATTGATTTGAGAAGTGGTTATACACATCCAGAGACGTGTTCTGCATCGTTTAGAGGTCCTGGAGACCAAGTTTGATTAGGTTTGACCACAAGTTGACCATGGTTGACCAAGTTGAAATTTTGATAGTTTGATGTAAGATAATCAATTAAGTTGAATCTTGGATTTCTATGAGGATTGAAGGTTTATTATGCAAGTAGTTGATCGTACTTGGTCTGAAAATTTTAAATCACGATTTTGACATAGTAAACGATCTCATATTTTGATTTTGATCTCGAAAATGGATTCAAAATGTTGAAATTAGCCAGGGGTGCATTTTTTGATAAAAATGGAGCACTTTTGAAAATTAGGGCAAAAGCTATATAAGGACCAAAAGGGTCATTTTAAATTCATTAATCACATTTGACTTTTGAAACCTTTGTCCAGCCCTCTGAGTGAGAAAATGGCCAAGATGAAGGTACCTATGTCTTCACATTGTTTTGAGCATAGCTGGTGTCATCAGAGACCTCCGCAATATGGACATATGGTAAGTGGACCTCTGTGCCTCTTCGTAAATTCCATTTATGCATGTTTTTATCATTTTTAGGTCATTTTTTGTACGTTTGAAATTTTTTATTTTCGCATGCATGAAAACTCGTACGACTGTCCACTGTGACTCATACGACTTTTCAATTCTATTTAGATTGTCATCCCATAACTAGTAGAAACTCATATGAGAGGGGCCCAAGAGTTGTATGACATTTCATCGAGTCGCTCATATGTTGTACGGTAAGATATACATTGTCGTAAATGACCATGGTTTGTCATATGATAAGCTACTAAAACTTGTACAATTTTTTATGCCAATCTGCTTTGCCCTATGGACAACAACGAGTTAAAAACACCTTCTTATGTCAAAATTTTGAATTTTTTGATTCCTTAGCTAATTCATTAGCATTTAATGTACCTTCTAAGATAGTCAACTTTTCAATTTTAGTACTGTGAGCCTATTTTTCAACCAAGTTACTGATAGGATTCCCTGTTTCTATGTTGTGTAGGTCGTATATCCTGATGTCCATGTGCGCATCTCACACCCAATGACTTAGAGATTATGTGTTTCACTGCCTGACCTGATGAGGGTACATCTTGCTAGCTATGAATTTGAGTATCTGATTCAGTTGCCCAAGATTAGGGTAAACCACGAACTTCTTACTACATTGATTGAGAGATTTCACTCAGAGACCTAGACCTTCCACCTCCCTACAGGTGAGATCATAATCACACCAG
Organism: Chamaecyparis obtusa; assembly: GCA_027943335.1. Lineage (NCBI taxonomy): Eukaryota > Viridiplantae > Streptophyta > Pinopsida > Cupressales > Cupressaceae > Chamaecyparis > Chamaecyparis obtusa. The sequence goes on along the minus strand of BSBK01013736.1, from coordinate 21,084 downwards.
AGGATGTCTATAGGATACTTTGTATTCCATTCCATGGTCCACGCCCTGATTCTGTGAGTTTGGGGAACTTAGGATTACATGCATTTAGACATTTATTTGGAGATGATACCCAGGTGACTGCTTCTATTTCCTGGGAGACTTTAGTTTAGTGCTATGGGGAGACCCGTAGATTAGATTGCATTATAGCCGACATGATAGGAGGTATCATTATGTGTGACCATCAACAGAATAGTTTCTTGATGGGCTGGGCCCCGATGGTTGTACAATTGATGGAAAAACCTTCTGAGTTGGGTTGGGGTCAATGTATGCTGGCTCATATGTTCTCTGAGATGCATGAGATTGTGTATCAAGAGAGAAAGTCATTTTCTTTTGGTGCTTTGGTTCTTCAAATTTGGGCCTAGGAGCATATCCCAGTTTGTAGACCACTGTGCCAGAGTCAGCACCAGCCATAGGAGCCAGTGATATACATTTATTTCAGATACATTACACAGGTGCATATAACACATACAGAGTACTAGAGACATTCTCTTGATTTTAGCACATTTTTGATCTGGCGTCCATATCTAAAGATAGAGGCTTGGCCTACTTCTCAAGAGTAGTTCAGTCACTTTTTCCATAGTTGAGTAGTTATTGGGAGATCCACCATAGTGTTGGAGCACTTTCTTATTACCAGGGTATGGTGATAGTATGGCATCATCTAGGATGCACCACAGGATGCATGAATAGTCAGAGAGATTGGCTTAGGATGGGTTCCTCGATTATCATATGCTCTTTGTACACAAGAGTATAGTAGTTATGTCGATAGAGATTGGGACTACTAACCAAATGTTCCAGATGCTGGGGTTACATATGGTTTTATTGCATGGCTTGCAGAGCATCCCATTCATAGGTTTTCAGATCCTAGAGAGCTGATTCCCAATATAGAGGATGCTTTGGATGTGACACGTTCTCCCATGGTATAGGGTCAGAGATGCACATAGGTTCTGATGCCCCAGTCTACACCTCTGAGGCCGAGAGTAGTTATGACTCCTCCATAGAGATCATCTGGTCATATGACACCACAGTGTCCATCTAGTTCTTCAGTAGGCATGCCTGTAGGTACATCTAGGAAATATACTAGAGAGAGTGGTACTTTAGGTAGTGTTGGTAGTGCAAATGAGGTACTTGGTGCATAGCAAGATGTAGCTGTCAGTCCTGATCCTATATAGGACAATATAGATTTTGAACTTGGTGCTGAGGTGAGATGATATAAGGCACAGAGAGCAGAGGCTATTGATCAGCTAGTTAGAGATACAAAGATGCCCATAGAAGATGTAGATTTGAGTGCGTCATTGTCCTCTCAGGAGATCATTATGTGATTGAGGTTATAGGTGAAAGACCTGAGAGTACAGAGTGCTCATTTTGAGGAGTGGTTCATAGAGGCTGACAGACAACGATCTGAGCTCTGAGAGGAGAATAGGAGATTGTAGATAGAGGTGACACATCAGACCTCTCGAGTTGCCTATTATGTATCTTCTTATTATCATGTTCCTATTGGTTAGAGAGTACCAACATACTCTCAGTATATGATAGCTTTAGAGGGAGCTAGGGCACCTCGAGCTGAGGTAGTGCCTGATGCACCACCACCACCTCCACCAGATGGAGAGGATCGGGTAGACAACTAATCTGTCTAGATATTTTGATGTTTTTTTTCATTTTGTTCATGTATACTACTCTAACTTCAGATAGCTCACATGAGCTCATTCTTTTGTACTTTGTGCCAGTAGTGCACCCTTGACTATTTCGAGTTATATGATATGAGATCGAGATTTTGGTTATGACTTCATTTGTACTTGTCATGTTTTGATTTATGATGATATCATGTGATGCAAATGCGATGAGTAGTGTAGAATGTATGTATGGATTTATGCAATGCAATGATTTCTTTCAAATGTATGAATGGTATGCAAATGTAATTGATTATGGAAATGTATGATTTTGATGATGCTCATGTAGGTTATGTAATGCAATAGATGGAATGATCATGAAATGAAATGTAAATGTAATGATACACATGATATGTTTTGCAGGTATTGATGAAGACAAGTACTCGGTCTTATGTCAAAAAGGATGTTTAACCCAGGATGGTGACTACTTGCGGTTCTTTGATGAAACCTTAATGTGAGATTCAACTCTTTATGCCAAATTTAAGTTTATTTTAGAAGAATCATTTAAGCATGTTAAGTTTGTTCAACAATTTGTGAGATCATGTAATCATGTAAAGTGAAAAATGACATGCAAACCTAAGACCTAGGACTTAGTCATTGATCATGTGTCGATTTGGTTTCATCATTGAAGTTTCTAGGTAACTAGTTAAATCAATACAATGCCCACTAGTTAGGAAATTATAGACATATGAATATTGATTTGTATGCACAAGAATCAATACAATGCCCATTGGTTAGACAACCATGGACATATGAATATTGATTGTGTTGTTGGAATATCAGAGTAGATACAAGCACTAAGGCACAAATGCTAGGATGACCTAAATATCATGTCCATTTTGATATAGTAATTTGTATAAGCATCAAGACACAAATGTTGTGATGACCTGAATATGCCTTGCATTACAAACACATCAAGCAGTCAAGAGATCATTCTAAATCCAATGTGAATTACCCATAGTGACCCTTTATTGTTCACATCCTTGGGTAAGACCGCGTTTCACAGTAGGAGTAAGAATTCACTCAATAAAACAATAGTTAGATCAAACTTCCTTGAATTTTCTAGGTGTTAATGGTCAAGGTACGCATGGCCATCTAATATGAGATAGAGGCGCTTATAGATAGACACCATTTCAATCCAAAATTTCCGAAGTTGTTAGATTTTCACTCAAAGAAAAAAACAAAGAAAAGATTATGTCCCTAGTCATCACTCTCTAAATCCCAAAAAGGACATCATCAAAGAGCTCGAGGGAACACAATATGCAAAAAAATCTCAATACGAATCAGTAAGCATACAAGGAGATAAAATAATGAATCATAGATTGATTTTAGTTTGTGTTGATGTTTGATTGCATTGTTGTAGATGCAAAATCCTTTCTAGAGAGGAGACTAACTGACTAACTCGAATGAAGCTTCAAAGGACTTTTACTGGATATGACTCATTTGAGATATTGAGGACTGTAGGATATGACTTTGATTGCCACCAAGTTTGAACATTGATAGGATACTGACATTTGAGCCGATTTGTCTACAGACTGACTTATTGAAAATAGGAATGTAGAAACAAACCGGGAGGTATGTACAAACTAAAGTAAGACTGAATGCTGGGAAAGACCAAGATTTACCGATAGATGGAGCATTTTGAAACAAGTGGCACCCATTTGCCAGGTTTTCACCATCTTGGCAGAGATTCTATTTTTGCTACCAAGGTGCCTATTTCTAGGTTTTCACCAAGGCACTTTTTCTTTTTTCTCATTTTTTTGTATTTTTCATTTTTTTTTTGTACTTTTGATATTTTTTTATTTTTTTGTGAATCATCAAGGCACCTATTGCTAGGTTTTCACCAAGATGTTCATTTTTTCAGGACTTTTTCATATTTTTATGATTTTTTTTGGACATTTTTGAATACTAGATGCCTTAGGTGTAGAATTTCTTCAGATGGAGAATGTTGATTGGTTCTCAGAGCTATTCTCCTTCAATCATTGAGAGTTGATTGGCTCTAGAGCCAAAAGTAGTAGTGATAACAAAGGGAAAACTTCCCCTTGCGCTCTCTGTGTGATTTATTTTTAGGATTCTCTCTCAAGACTACATCACCAACCTGAAATTTTCCTTGTCTGACTTTCTTGTTGTAGCCTCTAGACGTTATCTTTTGATATACTCTGAGATGATCATATGCTTCTTGTCTGTGCTCATCTAGTAGTTCAAGTTCTTGCAACCTAGACACTCTGTAGTCATCATCATTTACCAGACCATGCATTCTGATTCTTAGTGATGGGATTTCAACCTCAATAGGCAATACCACTTTAGACCCATAAACTAAAGAAAATGGTGTAGCCCCAGTGGGCATTCTGATACTTGTTCTGTAGGCCTAGAGAGCTGGATTGAGTTTTAGGATCTGTTTGATGCAAGATTTTTAGTAGATTTTTGTTTAAAGCCTCTGCTTGTCCATTCCCTTGAAGATAGTAGATTGATGACCAATGTTGTGTAATCTTGAATTTAGCACATAAATCATCTAAGTCTTTATTCTTGAATTTACCACCATTATTTGTGACTATAGATTGTGGAATACAATACCGACATATGATGTAGTTCAAAATGAACATAGAAATTTTCTTCCTGGTTGCTTGAGTCAAAGGGATTGCTTCTACCCATTTTGTGAAATAGTTTGCAGTTGTAATAATATGGGTATGCCAATTAGAAGAATGAGGATGTATGGATCCTATAAGATCAAATGCCCATTGGTGAAAAGGCCATTGTGTAGTAAAGGGAATTAGATCTCTCCCTGGTGCATGAATTAAGTTGCCATGTACCTGGCACTTTTGACAGTTCTTAGAAAACTTGATAGCCTCTTTCTCCATTTTCGGCCAATAGTACCCAGCCCTAATAAGTTTTCAAGCTAGTTTTAAACTGTTTGACTGTGACCCACATATGGCTTTGTGGACTTCCTCTAATGCATTTTGAGACTCTTCCCATTCTAAACATCTAAGTAGTGTACCATCTAGACCTCATTTGTATAGATCATGACCAATGATGACATCCTAGGATGCATTACGGATAAGGTATCATTTCTCATGGCAGTTGAAGGTATCAAGAATAATTTGATCTTGGAGATAGGAGAAAAGGTTTTTGTATCAGGATGAATCATGACCTACAATAGTGAAGAACATGCGGGTATCAGGGGAATCATATGCATGATAAGATAGCATTTCCACCAGGAACTCATAGCGTAGCTCATGTTTGGGCTGCTATAGTAAAGTAGATAACATTTCCATAGCATCAACAACTTTACTCTCTATTCTAAGTATTTGTTCAAATGTGATAGATATGAAATATTTCTTTAGATCATCTACCATTCTCTTGTATGGGATTAGCTTTCCATCTTTCGTTTGATACACATCATTGACCTGGTGTATTACAAGTTGTGAGTCTCCATGAATGTGTAGTTCTGTTACTCTCCACTCAATTTCTATCTTCATACCATTAAGAAGGGCTTCATATTCAACAATATTATTTGTGCAAGGAAACTTGATTCTGAATTCTTTGGGGATTGAGTATCCTTGAGGAGTGATGAACATTATGCCTGCTCCAAATCCATTTTGTGTATAGGAGTCATCAAAGAATAACTTCCATTCTCTATAAGAAAGATTCATGATAGAGGAATCTGGGAATTCCATTTGCATTAGTGTATCATCAAACAAAGGTGCATCTACTAGTTGATCAACAATAACTTTTCCCTTGATATCTTTTCTTTCGACATATTCAATGTTAAATTTACTTAATAATATCACCCATTTAGCTAGTCTACCTATGAGGGTAGCTTTTCTTAGTAGGTACTTTAATAGATCAATCTTAGCTACCAAATGTGTGGTATGAGCCAACATATAATGTCTCAGTTTTTGTGATGCAAATATCATAGCTAGACAAGCTTTCTCAATCATAGAATAGTTCTTCTCGTATGATACCAATGTTCTACTGATATAGTATATAGCTCTTTCCTTCTTGTCTTCATCATGTTGTGCAAGCAATGCCCCCAGTGATGTATCTGTGGCAGAGACATATAAGATCAAAGGCTTCCCTTGAATAGGAGGCTTCAAAATAGGAGGTTTTGATAGATATCTCTTGATATGATTAAAGTGCTTTTCACATTCCTCATTCCATGCAAAGGTCACACCTTTATGTAATGTCTTTTTAAAAGGCTGTGATATGTCTACTAGCTGAGATATGAAGTGTCTAATAGATTGTACTCTCCCTTGTAATGTTCTCATTTGACTGATATTCTTGGAAGGTTTCATCTCTATGATAGCTTTAAATTTTGCTGGATCTACTTCAATTCCTTTCTTTGAAATAATGTAGCCTAAAAGTTTTCTAGAAGTGACACCAAAAGCACATTTCTTAGGCTTCAATCTAAGACTAAACTTCTCCATTTGATCTAGTATTTTTCTTAAATCATTTAGATGTTCAGATCTTATCATAGATTTTGCTAAAGTATCATCAACATAATCCTCCATAGTTCGATGCATCCTATCATTAAAAATAGATGTCATAGATCTCTGATATGTAGCACTAGCATTCTTAAGCCCAAATGACATGACATTCCAACAGAAGGTACCCCACGCACATGTGAAAGTAGTTTTCTCTTAATCTTCTAGAGCAATTTTGATTTGATTATATCCAGAAAAACCATCCATTAAAGAATACATCTAAAACCTCGCAGTCATGTCCACTATCATATCAATATTAGGTAATAGAAAATCATCCTTAGGGCATGCTTTTTTCACATCTCTGAAATCTCTGCATACCCTTATAGACTTTTTTGGTTTTAAAATAGGTACAATATTAGAGATCCATTCAGCATAGTCAATAACACAGATGAATCCATCTTTTGGTAGTTTCTCTAATTCAGCTTTGACCAAGAGTGGAACATGTGGATGCATCTTTCTCAATTTTTTCTTAATAGGTTTGACCCCTATGTTGGAAATATAAATGGGAAGGTAATACTGAGAGGGGGAGGTGAATCAGATATCACCCACTTTAACCTTTTATACTGATAAAACTTTATGCATGACATAAATAAAACTTGATCATTCTAGGTAACTTAACATGTTGAGCAACATACATGAAATCACTCATAACACAATAATTTTGGTAACCCAGAAACCCTTGAAAGGTAAAATTGGGGTGGGGATGACACCCACAAATCTTCACTACTACAGTAATAAGTTTTGCCTGTTAAGGCTTACAAAATGTGATCAATTCATGATCTACCCTATGAAAGGTCCGCTCTGTTAAAAGCTATGAGTCTTATGCAGTCTACTTCGGTAAAGGATTTAAAACATACAACAAAATAAGCACTCGGTAAAGAGATTACATTAAGTCTGTTAAGACTACTCGGTTAAGAGATTTACCTTGATACACTGATTAAAATGTCTCAGTACCTAATCTTTTAGTTTGCACTTATATGCAGATTACAGATCTCCTCTTTACTATATGTTAGTGATCTCTTCTATCTGATCTTTCTCAATTCTATCCTTTCACTGCTTACCTTGGTCACTAAACTCTCTCTGAATACTTAACTATTCTGAATATGTCTTTCTGTTCATTCTCTCATACTCATAGTATCCATTTGATCTCAATATCTCTTTTTATCTATCTGATTCTCCTCTCTTCTCTTTTAGGGTTTAGATCTTGACCTTATATAATAACCAAAACATCTTAATGATTCAAGATCTACAGTTTAGATTTATTCCTATTACCACTTAAGCTATACAATTTTCTGATTGGCTCTAGGTATTACATAGGGATCAATGATTACAAGATGAATGCGTAATTACCTCTGTAATTACCTCAACAAACAAAATACAAAACACCACTATCACCAAAAATGGTTTACATCAATCACTGTGCCATTCCAAACTTATATGTCATTCCTAGCTAACTCGGCAAATGTTATTCTTGGTACTCGATATTCACTATACTCAGCATCTATTAAACTCTTTCTCACTCTGTAATCATTGCATATGTAACTCAACAAAAACTATACTCGGCATAATACAAACATGTAGTGACCATGACTTTACTCGGCAGTACTACTGCTTGGTAAGTATTTAATACATAACTCAACCTTTACAAAATGACTTAGTCGCAGTGATGACTAACCATCATTGCCTAGATATATGACTAAGTGTGAAGCACTAATGGTCAACAAAACTATAGAGATCTACAATCTCCCCCATTGACATTAGTGGAAAAAATAGTTTGTCATGACATTTGTACTTACAATTACAAAATTATGTTGTACTAGCCTAATACCCCCCTAAGATATATATACATTCAAAATTTTGTTACATGTCCTTAATCATGTCATGATGATTCCCCCTTGTTTTTAACATGACGAATCTCTTCATTAGTAGGGAGTTCCCAAAATTTCTCTAGAAATGGTTTATGTAGCACCATGACCATGTGTAGTGCAGTGTCCCAAGCTGTTGAAGCAATATTTAGAGCTTCTATCTTCACTTCTAGCTCGATAGCTAGACTGACTAGGCTCTTGGCTATGGACAAATTTGGATTTCTCTGAGTTCATTCCTTAGCCTTGACTAAATTTCTCTGTATGGCCTCCATATGAGGTGTCAAAATAGTTTGCATAGGAAGTAGTCAAGATTGAATCTTGCCATGATTAGCCACTAGCTCGGCTAACTTACCTTGGGTATGCAGGATTCTGGCATAATGTTTGGCACTAGTGTTTGCATCCAAGCTTAGAGACTGACTGATAGCCTTAAGTTCTTGTTTTAGTGTGTCAACTAGTTGTTGATTCTCATCACTGAATAGTTCAACATTATAGAATTTGGCCAACATATATTGTCCATTCACAACTACCTCTTCGGTCTCATTTACCAAAGTAGATAGCTCGACCTGTTTCACTGCTATCTCGGTAGATACTTCTCTAGCATTTTGGTCTCAAACTTTCATTCTAACCACTCAAATAACTTATCACTTGCACATTTCATCATTCTTTTCCCTTCAATTATAGGGTATCTAGTGACTTGATGTATCATCTCCTTTGTAATCTTTACTAGTTCATCTTCCAGCCATAAATGCATGTCATGTACTCAACTCAAAACAATCTTTATCCATTCCACTTTAAAATTTTGTGGGAAATCTAGGGCATGCACTAACCCTTGATTGACAACTACCTTATGTTCTGGCTTTGGCACTCTGTTGACACATAGTTTGTCATAAGCTTCCGTGATCTCATAATCATCGATTTCTCCAATTTTACACATGTAGCAAGGCCTAATGTCATTCATTATTAACACATTCTCTGGAATGGAAGATAGGGCTCCATTTAAATCTCCTTTGATCGCACTCTCTGACATTGCCTTGAATACCTTCGGCTTGCATACTTCATTTCTTACTAATTGCACATTAAAAACTTCCATCCCTTATTTCTTGACTGATGTAGATGATGATGATGCCATTTTAAACAATAGTTTCTAAAAATAAATATTTTCTCGGTAAAATACCTTTCTCGTCAATAACCTGTAGATAGATTTTGCCGATGACATGCTGAGAAAATTCAGAATCACCTTTCTTAAACTGGTTGCACAAACTCTAAATCGCTCTCTAAAATCTCAAATAGCATGGTGAAATGAAATTAATGGAAGCTTTCCACTTTATAGAATCCAAAAGGTAGAATTAGGGCCTCATAAATTCTACGTACAAGTTTTGGTGGAATACAACTGTCTCAGTAGACTCATGTTAACTTTGGTTAATCACAAACTCGATCGATATAACCATTATGATATAGCTCGGTGTATATAGCATTTCAACTGTAATAGGTGCTCGACATACATTGATAACTCGGTCAAGACACTAATGCTTGGCATCAAAAAATGAAATTCCCTATTTCTCTCAGATATGTCCTAATACATCTTTATCTATGCAGATATGGACTTTTGCTCAATTCTATGTTAGGAACTGCTGAAAAATAAAACTCTACAAGACTCAATTCCAAACATACCTTCTATGCTTAGTTAGAAGAAGTGTGATCACCTAATCCATCAAATTGGGTGACCACAGATGTGCTAGCTTTGCTTGTGGTTTCTTCTTCTTTCTTCTTCCATGTCTTTTCCATTTGATTCTTCAATTTCTCATGGATATCTTCATTCTAGTTCTTATCATTGTTCAGCATGGGTGATCTATAATCTTTCTCTAGGTGACCAACCTTATTACATTTGTAACAGACCATGCTTCCATTCATCCAGCTTTTAGACTTGCCTCTAAAATGAGTCTTCATGCAATTTGCTCAAATGTGTTCATATTTACAACAATAGTGGCAATTATACCAAGTGTTGTAATCCCAATTATATGAGTTATGCTTCGTGACTGGTTTAGTTTGTTCATTTGATGACCACTTGGGTCTATATTTGCATTCAAATGATTTGTGCCCATATTTTTGACAGTTGAAACAACTTCCTTGAAACTTAGGTAAGGTGGATGAATTGCTAGCCTTAGATCTACATTCATGTGCTTGATGTCCATGTTTCTTGCAGTTAAAACAATGTCCATTAAACATACGTTTAGGATCAAACTTACCATGTTTGCTTCAGCATATGTTGGTTGTATGTCCCAGCTTTCCACAGTGATGACATGTGGGCTTGGTGTTCTTTGGTTTAACAATCTTCTGGTCTCCATTCTTTGATGATTCTCCTTCTTCAGTAGATGATGAATATTCATTCAGTCCAAGTCTAGATCTATCACCAGATCTTCTAGGTGATCTCAATAGCTCTTCAAAATACTTTGCAGCTTCATTGGGTTTGTTCATCCTTTCATTGATTTCTTTTTCAGTTCTCAATTCATGTTTTAGCTGATCATTTTCAGACCTTAGTTGATTGATTTCTATAACTTTCCTACCCAATTCTTGATTAGCTAGCAGTAGTTGATTTACCATATCTACTTGATTATTATTCAACCTTTGCATGTCGCTTGTTCTTTCATCTAGCCTTATTTAAATTTGTCTTTTATCTTCTTTAGCCATTTCCTTATCATCATTAGCTTTCTTTTTCTGTTCCACTACTTCAAAAAGTTTGACAGATTGAATTTCCTGTTCTCTCTTTAGAGTTCTGGTGTCATCATTTAGTATGGTATTTTTCTCCAGTAGTTCTTTTATAGCTTTATCACTTTCTGATGAGTTACCATTATCAAATAGTCCAGAGATGTCTTCCTCTTTATATTGTGGCTCATTTTGTTGAATAGAAATTTCTCTTCTTTTTCTCAAAGATTTATTCAATTCACCTCTAGCTGCTTCTAGTTGTTGTAATGCCAGTTGTACATCAATATTTTGATTCTCTATGATCTTCCCTAGTTTATAAGATTCCATCTTAAGATCTGTTTCTTCAAGTGGTTAGATTTTCTTATAAGAAACCTTGTAGATCTGATAACAATTGTTGGAAATATAAATGGGAAGGTAATACTGAGAGGGGCGGTGAATTAGGTATCACCTACTTTAACCTTTGATACTAATCAAACTTTATCCATGACATAAATAAAACTTGATCATTCTAAGTAGCTTAACATGTTGAGAAACATGCATGTCATCACTCATAACACAATAATTTTGGTAACCCAGAAACCCTTGAAAGGTAAAACTGGGGTGGGGATGACACACAAAAATCTTCACTACTGCAGTAATAAGTTTTTCCTATTAAGGCTTACAAAATGTGATCAATTCATGATCTATCCTGTGAAAGGTCTGCTCCGTTAAAAGCAAAAAGACTTATGCAGTCTACCTTGCTAAAGGATTTAAAACTTACAACAAAGTAAGCACTTGGTAAAGAGATTACATCAAGTCTATTAAGACTACTCAGTTAAGAGATTTACCTTGATACACTGATTAAAATGTCTCAGTACGTGATCTTTCAGTTTGCACTTATATGCAGATTACGGATCTCCTCTTTACTGCATGTTAGTGATCTCTTCTATCTGATCTTTCTCGATTATGTCCTTTCACTGCTTAGCTCAGTCACTAAACTCTATCTGAATACTCAACTATTCTGAATATGCCTTTCTATTCATTCTCTCATACTCATAGTATCCATTTGATCTCAATATCTCTTTTTCTCTATTTGATTCTCCTGTCTTCTCTTTTAGGGTTTAGATCTTGACCTTATATAATAACTAAAACATCTTAACGATTCAAGATGTACAGTTCAGATTTATTCCTATTGCCACTTAAGCTATATAATTTTCTAATTGGCTCTAGGTATTACATAGGGATCAATGATTACAAGATGAATGCGTAATTACCTCCATAATTATCTCAAAAAAAAAATACAAAATACCACTATCACTAAAAATGGTTTACCTCAATCATTGTGCCATTCCAAACTTATATGTCATTCCTGGCTAACTCAGAAAATGTTATTCCTGGTACTCAGTATTCACTATACTCAGCATCTATTAAACTATCCGTTGCTCGGTAATCATTGCATATGTAACTCGACAAAAATGATACTTGGCATAATACAAACATGTAGTGAAGATGACTTTACTCAGTAGTACTACTGCTCGGTAAGTATTCAATATATAACTTGGCCTTTACAAAATGAATCAATTGCATTGATGACCAACCATCATTACCTAGATATAGGACTAAGTGTGAAGCACTAATGGTCAACAAAACTATAGAGATCTACACCCTGGAGCTATAGATAAATGGTGCAATATAAGATCAGGATCCGACCCTGGAATATCTGAATATTTCCATGCAAAGTTGATCTTCTTTTCTATTACAAATGTGGTAAATTTTTTCTTTTCTTCTTCTAATAAGGATTGTGCTACATGAATCAACTATGGTTCTTATGTTGTTCCCAAGTTGATAGATTGAGTGGGCTCAATTAGAACTAGAGATCTGTCCTATAAATGACTTGGGAGGACATCAAATATCTCATCCTTAGGCACCTCAGAGAGGTTTTTGCCTTCAGATATGTCTTTTATTTTTACTTTTGTAGGTTCTGAGACTGCCACAAAGTGGTTTTCACCCTCAGAACGCCTTTTCTTTTTCTTTTTATTCTTTTTTTTTTTGAATAAGATACTTGATGTTTGACTTTGTCATGCTAACGCTCGGTTCACTGATGGAAGTTCTCATAGGCTCAACTACATTGAGGTAGCAAGCAAGGACATAGTCATTTGGAAAGGTATAGATACCTTGGCTCGAATTCATGGAGGTTTGGTCAAGAAGTTTAGTATGTTGGATAGTCAAAGTGGTGAAAGATTGGGAAATAGTGTTTACAGATATGTATCTGTCATCATTGGTCCTAACCCAACTCTCAAGTTTGAAGGTGATATTACAACTCAAAATGTTCAATTTTTGAATAGGCTCAATGTCATTGTGGGAGTCTACTTCAACCATCGGTGGATCAGACTCATTACGTTTTTCATTTCACTCTAGACTTACATTGGGTTTAGGTGCATATTGGTGAATAACATCATGTTTTTCTGTGATAAGTTCATCTTCCTCTGGAACGGCTCCCCATTCATAGTCATTAGATTATTCATCTATGCCTCTAGGAAAATTAAGAATATGAGGAAAGTCAGGGTGAATACACCAAGAAGGTTTACCCTTAGATTCTGGTTTGAATTCATACTCATGAGAATCTGTCTCAGAATAACTACCACCTTCCTCTTTGTCTGTGTGTTTGTCTTTAAGATTAGCTGGTTCTTGTGGTGCAACTGTCTTTTGTTCTATAGTAGGTTCTTGTGTTTCTACTATATTGATTCTTTTTACTGGATCATCTTCATCTTCAAGGAGATCTTTTATTTCTTTAGGAAAATGCTCATAAGGAATGAGTTTAGTGGTGGTGTCAAAGTCATCACTGTCAGATTGTTGTGGTTCCTCCTTTGTTGGTTCAATCTGTTCTAAGACATGTGGGGAGTTCTTGCTAAGATAGAAAGGCTTCTTCTTATATCCTAGACCTATTGTATTCTTGTTGGTTAGACCATGATGGTCAAGAGGTGATAGAAGACCTTTACCTTGTAGTCCTAGATGTCCTTTTCCTATATATCCCATTTTTGTGATCAATTTGTCCCCTGGTCCATATGGCTTTTGAGGAATTTTTCTTGAAGTGGAGTCACATTTTTGGACTGATTGGGATTGAGGTTCATCCTTGTATAACCATGCAAGCATCTTCATCAAACTCTTATTTAGATACTTGCTCTATGAAAAAACTTCCATTGAATATGACTTGGGATTCTTTAGTTGTAGGTTTCACTTTTGTCAGATGGTTGTCCATAAGATTTTAGGGACAACGGGAGAGATCTGAGAGATAAAATGGGTTCAATTGTGTATTCTCCCATACTATTATTCTTGATTTTGAATTCTTTAGCAATGTCTTCCATTTTGGATGTTGAAGCAATGTCTATCTGCTTAGTGGAAGATTCTCTGTTATTAGGAACAAGTTTATTAGTACTTTCTTTCAAAGCATTACAAGTTGTGTATAGGTCAGTTGGAATTGTCACCTCTACTCCTTCATAAGGAAATTTCACACATTGATGGTATGTGGAAGGAATAGCTTTCATTTCATGTATCTAAGGTCTCCCTAGAAGGATGTTGTAAGCCAAAGGTAAATCAAGAACTTGACAGATGGTGTCTCCGATAACAGGTCATGTTCTGATAGGTAAGACAATAGTTCCTTTGTAAGATCTTTCTTTCTCATCATATGCTTTGATAGTTATCTTCTTCTTAGGATCAATGGAATTTTTAGATAATCCCAAGTGTGTGATCAAGCTATAGGAACAAATGTTGAGACCAATGCCTCCATCTATCAACACGCATTTGACACGATCATTTTGGATCAAGACTTCAATGTGTAAAGGCTAGTTATGTGGATGACTCAAGGAGTTATCATCTTCCTCTAAAAAGGAGATATATTGTGGAGATGTTAGATGACCAACCATAGCCTAGAGTCTCTCTAAATCAAGGTTTCAAGAAAATTGGATCCAAGCAAATCTTTGTCTAGAATGGCTCTATGAGATGGAGATATCTGAAGCAACTCAAACATGGAGATTTTAGCATTGGTATGCTAGAGTTTTTGGACAATACTATATGATGTAGGCCTCGTGTCTTTAGGATTGGATGATTTAGAGGCAACCTTCTATTTAGAAGTAGATGAAATATTGAAATGCATCTTAGGGACATTTGATGAATCTGGGATTTATCCTTGCAAATGTGCCTGAGCTTGTGATCAAGTAACTTTATTTGTTGATTTATTATCTCTATCTCTTCTTATAATTGTGATGACATTGCAATGCTTAGATAGGCATGGTTCAACCATATTGATTACATAATTATTTCTAGAGTAGGCATAATTGACTTTACCACCCATATCAGGCTAAGAAGATGAATCTCCTTGATTATGTTTCAGAAATTCTTTTGTGAATGTTGTATGATCATTATTGCTCTTGTGATTGTCAATTAGAATTTCTCCATTATCAATTTTGTCTTGTATGATGTATTTCAAGTAGATGTCGTTATTAGTTTTATGACCCTTATTGCGATGGAAGTCACAGAAAATGTTCTCTCCACCATTTCGATTTAGTTTCAGGAACAAATTTTTTTATCTCAGACAAGGAGATGATGTTGTTATCCAATAGATTTTACATGGAAGATTCCAAGGACTCTCCAAGAGGATTAAACTTACATTTAGGATCTATAGCTCAAGGTTTATATTCAGATGGCTTCTTGTTAGACTATGTTGCTTTAGTTTCTGAGGCTTTAATGGCTTGGGTGCCAATAGTGAGATTGAAAGCAGGTGCCTTAGATGGGGCATGGATATTGTCAACAACACCATCTATGACAATACCTTTTGTCTTGTTCCAATTTTTTCCTTTGTCTTTAGAACTAGATCTAGATTCATACTTGTCTTTTTGAAGAGATATGCCTCCTTTTTGTACAAGTACTTTCTCAATTTTGATTGCATTTTCTACCATTTTATCAAAGGATGTATGGTTTTGCATTTCCAAATGGTAGTTGAGTTCTGGATCAAGATTGTTGATAAATATTTCCAGCTTCTCAGTTTTTGGAATAGGTCTAGCATATAGAGAAAATTTCTTCCTCCATCTTTTGAGAAAAGTCAAGAATGGTTCCCTTGAGTTCTGTTTCAAATTGTAGATATCAATCATAGTTATTGGATGTTGAATGTTGTAGGAGTATTGTTGATAGAATAGTTTGATTAACTCCTCAAAAGTTTTGATAGTAGGAGGCATTTTTGAGAACCAATGAATCACTAAACCTCCCAGAGATCGAGGGAAAAGACACATTAAGTAGGTTGGTTCATGCGTGAACTCCATAGATTGAGTACAAAATTATCTAAGATGATCTTGAGGATTAGAGTTTCCATCATACTTATCATATTTTGGCATCTCCACTCTTTTAGGGAATGGAAGCATGTACAAGTCTTTATCAAATGGAAAAGGACATAGAGCCTCCATGGAAAAATCTTTAGTTTCCTTTTCTTTTTCAAGTTTGTTTAGCTTGACTTGCATGACATGCATCTGTTTCATCATAGTGCAAAGATTGGAGTTTCTTTCTCATGTGTAATGATATCTTCAACATTAAATTTGGGAGAAATTTTAGCCCCTTGATGAGCTAACTCTAGAAAGTATGTTTCTTTGTCTTCCTTCAAGAAATGCCTCATCATTTTCTTGAAGTCATCATCGTTTTGATATCAGCAATTTTAGAAGGTGTGGGTTCTTGATCTGCACCATGTTGAGAGTGATGTCCTTGAGACCCTTTTTTCTCCTTGAGACATGTTAGGAGTTTTAGGACTTCCTGGGATAGATTGATGTAGAGTTTTTTATTTCCTCCTTGGATTGATGGAGGGGGTATGTAACTAGTTTTTAATTGCAGATTGCCAAGACTGTCATCTTCATAAAGGCCTGAATTGTATATTTCATCAAAGGTTGGATCCACATGAGTAGACAAAGGTAAGGTGTGAGGTGCTTATCTAGATTTCTTGTGTGAGGAAGCTCGAGTTTCCACCATTAATCTTGGGTGAAGCAAGAGAGCAAGATGAAGACAACTGAAGAATGACTTGATTCAAGAAGATCGAATGACGCAACCTTGTCAAGATTAGATTGATTAAAGATTAGATTGGACGTGAATGAAGGATATTGTGCTCTAGTAGTATAGGTAGATGCCCAAAAGATGGCAGACATGAGCTCACAACACTTAGCCATTTTTGTATGAAGACTAAATTTGAAGATAATTCTGACAAGGTTTTGACACAAGATGAAAAAGAATCAAATTGATAAAATTAGAAGGATAAATCAGACTCAAGAGACCACTTTAGGTAAATGATCAAATTATTTCTAGTTTCTGCTCTATTCCTAACATAGTGAATATTTTGACAGAATTTGGAAATAGGTTGTAAAAACTGGATTCTTGACAAATTTGACAAGTTTCTGACAACTTTTTGAAAATTCTCAAATGAGTTTCTGCAGCCTCATATGATGTTGGGTATTCTCTCAAATGAAAATTAATAGGACTCGCATGACAGTTGCTATCAAGGATAATTTTCTTTTGATTTCCATTGACAACACTCATATGACACGGTATTGACTCCCGTATAATAATACAAGGGTTCTAAAATGACTTTTTCTCAAGACTCATATGATAATATGATACTGTGGGATGATTGTTGACTCTAGAGTGGAATTTTTCTTCAAATTTTGCAATTTGTAGGTTTTCAATTTTAGATTGTTGGCAAAGTTTTCTATCTAGTTTTGAAGATCTATGTAATAGTTTGTTTCAAATGACCAAGTAGATATCAAGCATGCAAAACAATAAGCAAGGGAAGCAGACAATCATCTAAAAATAATGAACAAGGGAAAAAGAAACCTTGCACATGAACAAGAAATAGTGACATAATGTGGTAATCCCTAGGAATGCTAGTTGTGTATGTTCCAAAAAGTTTTTCAATAATGCACATATTCCTAGAAAATGAAAAAATTGGCCTCACTAGGGTTTGTAGTAATGGTCTGACTCTGCAACTTTTGTGATCCCAAGAGGGTGAGCTCTAATCTAGGCACACCGAGGCTTTGACACAGTCCAAGAAGTTAATCAATCAAGAGCTGCTAGGGAGATCTGACAACCCAACAAGAGACCACGCCTATGAAGATTTCCTCCACAAGAACATTTATATAGCGACTGTTGCTACCATGGTGAAAATGGCTATTACCACTTGAGGTTCCATCCACATGGTTGACCTAATAAAGGGAATGTCCACTATGATTAACCCTCTCTAAAGGTGACTCGCAAAAGATACCACAAGGGGACTAGATCAGATTCAAGGATCTAGGTTTCTGGTACTATCCAAAAAGGAAGTAGAGCATAATCACCTAGCCTCTTCACTTCACCAAAACAAAGCAGATAGATTAATTTGACACGCTAAGAATAAAATTATCTCACAAAGATCTATGATGTCAATAGCTTATGATCTATCAATCTTTCTAGAGAGAGAATGTATCGATCAAAAGTTGAAGACTCAAAACTCTAGTAGAATGCAAGACAATCTCAGTATCCTCCTACTTACAAGGGGATCCTTCATCAAGAAGAACTTCACATGTGTGAACAAGTGAAAGAATCCCACTCTCTCAAGATCATCCACAAATAGTGTTCATGGGGCCTATTTACTATGTGTAACAGATATGCAGAAAGAAAATCTATGTTCATTTTATAACCCAAAAATGAAGTTTGTGATAGGAAAGAAAGAAAAGTCACACAAGCTTGACACGTGAGAGTTCATTTTATATCCAAATTGAAGTGTTATCAGATTGAGAAGAATACCTGAGTTCCTTGCAACACGCTTAGTATATTTTACCTATTTTAGCAATATAGTTGCACTTTTCCCAATCAAAATCAGCAAAGATCAATTAGAAATAACAGAGTTCAATTGTTAGGGTTAGCTATTAGTCCAAATCTAAAATCAAATCTAACAAACTGCCCAAAAAGATGAAATTACAATTGAACACTGGTATCAAAACTCGTACAACAATGGGTTACCTCTCATATGACAATCCAAATCGCATACGACATTGGGTCAGCTCTGGTATGACTGTTTGGAAACTCGTACACTAGTGGGTATCTGTTCAAATGATAAAGGAGTTTCCAAATGACAATTTGTAGGTTATGATATGAGCCTCAAAATTCTCAACTATCATACGACAACCAGTAGCTTTTGGTATGACTTTCTGACAAAAGTAGTATGAAAATGCATGGACAGAGAATAAAATCGTAGAATTGACTAGAAATGTGTGTGTGAAAATTGTACCTAGTTGCGGACACAACACTTCAGTAAAACATTAGAGGTTAGCAAAATCAAAATCTACAAATAAATGAAACTAAGCTAACCAGACAATTTACTACCTTCTAGTAGGTGTGAGTATGATGTTCTCATATTGAAATCAAGATCAGTGATAATGTAACACCTAAATGAAGGATTTGAATGCAAGGAAATGAAAAACTGTATGAATACAGATTATTCTATTTTTTTGTATTTTGTATGCAATTAGGATGAAAACTTGATATGAATCTAATCTAGAATGGAATTGAAATGATATGCAGATTTAATCTAAGAATGATATGAGTGAATGAAAAACTATGCAAAACTATGATCAACAATGAAAGATCTCACAAATCACCTATCACAAGTGCTTAATCCTTCAATCACCAATTGACCAGAGTAATTGTGCAAATTTGAGATTGGATAATTATGAAGAGCCGAGCCTTGATTTATCAAAATATAGGGTTTGAGGATGCATTGAGAAAAGCCATAAATCACTCTTGATAAACTCAGGTTGATTTTTGAGTTAGCAAGAAATTAGAGATAATTAACTCACAAAAACATGCAAAAGCAATTTTATCTGAAAATAGAGTTTAGTTTACTTTTTCAACTCACCATCAAATGTTGAGTTTGGAAAGTTAACAAATTGAAATTGAAAATTTATTTAAAGTTGACTATTTTTTTGATTGTGCATGATTTGATATGAATTAATTAAAAATAAAGTGATTTATTCTCAACTTACTGATTTTTTAATTAAAACAATTGATTATGGGTTAATCAATTATTAAATCAAACTTTTATTCAAAAACTATATTAATAAATATTGACAACTGACATTAATTAATTAAATAAGAGTTTAATCAATTAGTCATAAGATTTTGGATTTATTGTCAAAATTAAATAATATAATTTAGGAACAAATATAATTAAATCTAATTAAATAATTAGAGTGGCAGAATTAAATCTGATTAATTAAATATTCAGAATATTCAATAATCAAACTTTAGGATAAATAGGATTTATCAACAAAAAATTATAAAATCAAAGATAATTAAATTGGGATAAATTAGGAACATTCAAGGAAGATTCTCCAATGTAGAATTTAGGATAATCAATTAGGTCTTTGATAAACTGATGTGCAGATGTGCCTTAGGTTAGGACTTAGATGTCGATTTTGATCAAATTGTTGATGTAAGAGGTTAATGAACCTATAGCCCATTTTTGGGGTATTACAATATCTACCATCATCAATCTTATTTTAAAGTTATAAAAGATTCTTTAAAGTTTAATTATTTTATGATGTAAATTGTAAGTTTATGTTTAAAGAATATATTGATTTGTATCTAGGGTAGACCCCAATAATGGGAAATATACTTGTGGATTATTTTTCTTTCTCTTATTTGATTCAAGTGACATATCATAGAATATTCAAAAGGTAGAATATACTTCTCTTAGATCTATCAAATATGAATATACAAGTTATACCCCTGCATCCAAACATGCCCTATGGTTAAAGAAGACTACTTCAAGATTTGGGCTAAATTGAAGATAATCAAATTGTATTATATAGTTGTAGTTCAAATCTCATTGTAAAGTTTGTGGTTAATACCCATTTATGAAATATCACAAAGTAAATATTAAGGGGGAGGGGAGGTGGGTGTGGTTTTAGAATATTTAATCTTTCCTTGTTTTATTTATTTATATAGGATAAACCAAGGTATCCTGCATGTATTTTTGTCCACTAGTCCAAGTTGGAGGACATATCTTATTTTCAAATCTATTTAATAAGGTAAATAGTTTACCCTCCTTAAGAGGATGTTTAGACATTGCACACACATGTATTATGAATGTTGGCATTCATAGATTGGTGAGTTACTTTTTAACTCCTCTCCTCATCTCTATTTAAGAGATTCTCTCCTCTCTCATTCTAGACACAATGATGTTATTGTAAATCTCTCTCTCTTTCTCTCTCTCTCTCTCTCCTAAATTATAATTCACAAGAGGTTTTTCTTTTCTTTTCCCCATCCAAATCTTCGTGACTC
>BSBK01013735.1:0-66159 GCA_027943335.1 Chamaecyparis obtusa | reverse complement strand
ATAATATATATATATATATATATATATATATTGACATGTACATATGTGTTTCTCAATCATGAATTGGGTGTTTGCTTGTCAAGCATCAATTTGGTCTCTAGGAATTGTGCACTCTCTCTTACTTTGAAAAAGAATTTGAGCACTGTGCTAACTAATGAAAACTCCCTGTTTTTAGGCCCATAAACTGATCTTTTTACAGAATCTTGACCATAAAAAAAAGAGAGTGATGAAACTCAATCCTCTTTGAATGAGGTCCCACCTGCTCTGCTTTTGGGTCACCGCACTATATAATGAAAGTGCTCATTATTGGCCACTTCCTTCACTGTTGTTTAGGATATGCTCAAGAGACTACTACCATTTTTTGGATACTATCCAAAACAACACCCAAATCAAGGGGAGTAGTATGCAGCACAAGGGGATGGGAATAATATGAAAAAGAGTGAATTTAGTACAATGAGGAGGACAACAGAGGCCAGTTTTGGGTGTGTTTTTTCTTTTGCAAGATAGTTGTAATCCTATTATTGCATGTTCATTAGACAAAGTGAAAAGATGTATGGTATGTGAGGTAGATTCATCTTCTACCACGAAGTCCCTATTTAATTCAAAACAAATATAACACAAAAGCCATTCCTATTTTGTATAGTTTCTCCACACATATTTACCATAGAAGTTTCTAGTTTAATTCTAGAAATAGTTTGTAGAGTGTTTGGTTCATGTGTGTGAGCCTACTTCATGTGTGTGGATTATAAGCATGCGCTGTCAGAGTGTTTGAATATTGAGTGTCTTATTGCTATTGCTATTGTTTAATTTTGGGATTATTGATATAGGTGCATTATTGAAATCGGTTTGATGGCTCTGATCAATGTGCCAAGTTGTCGATGTGGTGGTGGGTAGTGCCAGTTGAAGATTTCACATTCAGTGGAGAACCCTGGACGACAATATTGGTGTTGTCCAAACAAAAAAAAGTTGCTAATGCTGTATATATTTAATGTTTGTAATGTAAATACTATTTATTATATTTAATGTTTGTAATGTAAATAGTATTCAATACTAATGTAGATTGGGCATCGTAGGGCTATCATGATTGTGGGTAACTTTAGATGGGTCAATGACAACCCATCTACATCTATTCGCCCATCTCTGGTCATCCATGATCCAGACATCCGCCCATCTCCACTCATCCACAATCCAAGATTTGAGTGCAATAGTTGTCAAGCTAGGACAAATGAAATTAAATTTTACGATGCCTTCTCTGTATTGTAATCACATATCTTTTGTGTGACCATATGCGTAGATGAGCTCATGAAGTATTCAATTTTGTATTTTGATATTGTAATATGTGGAGATGAGTTCAGGAACTAGTCAATTTTGTATTTTGATATTGTAATTTACGGATATGAGCTCAGGAATTATTCAATTTGTATTTTGATATTATAACTAAATATTATAATATGGATATGGCATAACTCCTCTTCGCCCCAAGTGTGCATATATATGGTCCACATAGTTTTTTTCACAATAATTTTTCATGTTTATGGCTTAGGTGAGCCCCAATCTGGTATTAGTCAGATGATTTAATGTTGTTTTCGTGGTTATTGCTTTGTAGAATTCTAACCCAAGTTTTTAGAGGAATTTTGAGGTTAACATAGATATATCATGTATAAACTCATTTAATTGGTCATGTTTTTATCTTGACAAGCATGGATCATTCAGGTAAGAATCAAAGGGGGTCATAGAAGGTAATAATAATTAATAAGATTTTTGAAAAAAAACTCATACAAAAGTTAGCAACTGAATGTACTTCATTGGTGTACTAACAAAAGCACAAAGCAATTGTATGTTCTATGTATGCAGTGTCTATAGACAAAAACAAGAGTTCAGGCATGACAGAGCGTCAAAGACTCATCAGACTAAATTATAACATTGTATCTGCATTATGTAAAATGAGGAATGCCTCATTCAAGTTGTTAACACTGTATCTGCATTATGTAAAATGAGGAATGCCTCATTCAAATTATGTAAATTTTATATCAGCTCATGATTTTGTGGGGCTAGACCGGAGGTTTTCTCCACCCGGCTCTTTCCTACCGGTGCTCCTATTGAGCTGGGTTGGCAACATTTTGTAAAAAATAAATAATAAAATAAATGACTTGTTTATAAAGTTGTGTATTTTGGGTCTACAAATTTTACAAATTTTATAAATTTTATATTTTATTTGTGTATTTTTGGTATACAAATTTTATATTTTATTTTGGGTCTATAAATTTTATAAAAGAATTATACAAAATGTTACAATTTTTATAAACTTATAAACATAATTTTATTTCAAAATATTATAAATATTCAAAATCGAATACAAATAAAATAAAATAAGTATTCAAAAATAAAATAAAATATTATAATAATTTTTTTTTGTGTCTAAATTTTATAAAAAAGTTATACAAAATGTTACAATTTTTATAAACTTATAAACATAATTTTATTTCAAATTATTATAAATATTCAAAATCGCATACAAATAAAATAAAATAAAATAAGTATTCAAAAATAAATAAAATATTATAATAATATTTTATTGCAAAAATAAAATAAATATTCAAAAACACGAAAAAAATATGAAAAACATCATAGCATTTGAAAAAATCACAAATTGTTACAAATAAATTAATAAAATAAATTCTCATTCAGTCAATATTCCAATTCCAAAATGCGCAGCCAAACGCGGAAAATAGATCTTCTCAGTCATCTTCCAGGTGGTCCAAATGGGTCGAACACATATTCCGGATATCATTTTGAGGATATGGATATTCTAGATTTGCAACATATTCCAGAATTGACCATATCTGGCATTCCGTATGCCATGATCCAAACGGGCCCATAATGTCGTGTGGGTTAATTTTCATCTACAGATCATCTTAATCTTAATCATGTTTCGTCTAACATATTTCTCTTCACGTAATTATGGCGAATGTGGTGGAAAATGGGTAGAGAATTTCTTTCACATTTATTTCCAACCACAGTATCACTATTACACGTCATTCTTTATTGACCTTGATTGCCGATTTATTCACCCATTAGCTTGCATAAATATGTTACCTTTTGTATTTTAATAATTTGGACTAAATTTAATTGTTATTACATTTTATTAATAAGAATGTAATTTAATAAAATTTAAATTATTATATTTTAAATGTCATTAAGTTAGTTTAAAATTTTATAATTTTGAAAAATTAAAATTTTAATATTATTGATATATATTCTTTAATATTATAATTATTTATATAAGATAGAAATAATATTTATAAATTAAAAAAAAGAAGTTTTGGATCATTTTTATATATTCAATTCTCTCACTTCTTTTTAAGTTAGTTGTATATCAATTTTTTAAATTTTATATAAGACAAATAGTTATTTATTAATGTTGATTAATAAATTATAATAATAATCAATAACATCAAATAATAATATTAAGTTACTTATAAATTCAAATAACAATATCAAGTCAAATTTTTAAATTTTATATAAGACAAATAGTTATTTATTAATGTTGATTAATAAATTATAATAATAGTCAATAACATCAAATAATAATATTAAGTTACTTATAAATTCAAATAACAATATTAAGTTACTTTATTATTTCATATAGTATTAGAGCAATATTAAAATACGACTTTTATGAAACTTTCATATACCATAATTATCCCAACTCCCTAATAACTAATGCAAACTTTTCAATAGTTAGTAATCATTTGCGAGGAAGATGTTAATGAACTACTATGATATCTTTATTTTTTGCAATTGTTTATAAGAGGACATAAATGTTGATTTATATCTAACTCAATTATTTTCATTTAAAATAATTTTTTCTTTTCTTTTCTAAAATAAAAGAGAAGGAAGTAAAGGAAAAAAAGAAAAGGGTAAGTTCATGTATTCGTTTTATTCAATTTAACAATAATAGATATTAAATTTGTAAGTACACTCACCAAAAAGAAGTCATGTTGCAATAAAAATATTTTTTAAAAAAACAATTGTATGATATAAAAGAGAGATGCACACAACTAGATTACATAATTGTCCACTCTCTATCTTAAAAATAATTATTCAATCACTCCAACGTTGTTTTTTAGCTTATGATTTTTAATTCTAGAATAAATATATTTCTATTAGGACTCTGAATGGAAAAAAGAAAGAAGTGAGAAAATCATCCTATAATAACTTAAATCAACACCAAATAATTTAAGTTCATATTTATGTTTTTTTATTCTTTAGACCACTAAATTTTGGGAATGTCATTAAACTTCCTTCTTTCATTTATACATTATATTGTTTCTTAAAAACAAAAATGTTTCCTTTATTCATTTACTCCGTTGTTCCCATTAACACATATTTTTATTAGGATTGTGAATGGAAAAATGAAAGAAGTGAGAAAATCATCCTATAATAACTTAAATCAACACCAAATAATTTAAGTTCATATTTATGTCTCTTGGTTCTTTAGACCACTAGATTTTGGGAATGTCATTAAATTTCCTTCTTTCATTTATATATTATATTGTTTCTTAAAAAAAAAATTGTTTTCTTTATTCATTTACTCTATTGTTCCCATTAACAGGAGAGTGAATTCATTCATTATATTGTTGTGTAGAAAGAATAATTCATTCATTTATCATATTGTTTTATAAGAGAAAGAATTAGTTTTGATAAGATTTAATAGGTTAGCTTAAAATGGTGAAAGTGGGTTTGATCTTTGTCCAAAATTTACACTACAAAAAGCTTGTAGACACAATGGTATTTTGGTATGATTTATCTATTGTAGCAGATAGATTATAAGTAATTTTGATTTTGGTAAATCAAAAGTCATATTCTAAAATTGTTCTAATACTATATAAAATCATCAGTAACTTAATATTATTATTTAATGTTATTGGTTGTGCTATTATAATTTATTAATCAGAACTAAAAAATAATTATCTCTCTTTCATAAATTTTAAAAAATAGAATTAACTTTAAAACATAAAAAAAATTAAATTTATTAAAATAATCTTAACTTCTTCTTTTTAAAATTTATAAATACCATTTCTACTTTATAAAACTTATTAAAAACATATTAATAGTATGAAATTAAAAAAGGTCTCAATAGTATGAAATTTTAATAATATGACATTTAAAAATAAAATTTTTCATTTTAATAAATTATATTATCATCAATCAAATTCAATAAGAATAAAATTTAAATTAAACATATGACGTCCAAAATATTAAAATATAAATGACTGTATTTAGGTGATTGAAATATATGCAGAAATAAACATATTTACCTTTTGTCAGGCCCCTCAATTAATGTGTATTGTACCCATGGATGGCAAGATGGGGCATGGAATTCCAATGCAAATATGTTGCACCGTAGTCGGTGCCCAAGATTGGAACCCAATTTGATTTGGGAGGGACTTGATACTGAAGTTGTTGGTTGGAAGAAATCACATCACAATTAATTAAATGAAAAGGAGACAATGGATGTATGTTGAGGTAGGCTACAACTTCTCACCCATAATTTCATTGGAAATTCTTGTCAATTCTACCTAGATTCTTCATTGAGAACCTGCTTGCAAGTGTTTCTAAACGTATATTATCTAGTCTCTCATTTAAAATCATAAGCACTTCTATTCTTTATGGATGTTATACCGACTACAGGTCTAAAGCACATCAATTTTATCATAATATATGAAATACGGAGTGAAAAAACTAAGAATTAGGTTCTTATCCAAGAACTAATTTATAATACTAAATTTATACCAAACAAAATTGAACATGATTACATATATGCAACAGGACTTGAATCATAGTTGAACATATAGTAGAGAATAAATATAACATTGGTGTAAATATTCCACACATGTTATATTTCATAATGATATGTACCTGTGAAATATTTAACAATATTTCACACCTGTTTAAGTATAAGTGGAGGAAAATGTTATCTTCGTCCACACCTGTTATCTACATTGGTGTAAATATTTCACCAAGAGTAAATAGGGGACTCTTCTTCCATAAACTAAGCCTATAGCTGCAACATCCATCAACACTAATGGCCTTGGAATACATATCTAGAACCCATGACAAGCCTAGATTTATTGATTAAAAATGACTGGATGCTTGGTAAAAAAGATAACTATAAACTAATGTCCAAAACATAAGAAATCAATCTTGCCTACCCACACTACCAATTTTCTAGAACTATTGATTCTTGTTTTACAACGATTACAAGTGCCTTGTTTGGCGTAAACCATGATTTAGCTAGGTAAATTGTATATATTCTTGCACATGTTCATCATCTCCAAATTATATGCATCTTTTATCATGGAAGTTGATGATGGTAATTCTTCTCTGTGTAGTACACGCAATGCATTGTACAATTTTTTTTTATCATTGTATGTTGTTTCATGTATCCTAAGTGCATTTACTTCTCAACTACATCCACACATGCAAAAAGGGTTTTCATTAATGCAACTCCTCCTCCCATGGTTGGTACAAATGTGAATGGTTGATTACACTAGTATTCATAAGCAATCTAAATTTGAAAAAAAATGTCTTTCCATGTGGGCACCTGAGGGCCGCATTCAACAACCACTCTTCCAAGTGTTCACATGTGTTTGTGTGCCTTTGAGAAATTGCTTCCCCTAAATTGTTTTTCTCAGACCGTGTTTACCATCATGTGTTTACATATACAATATTTATGTTCATATGTTCAAATTTATTTAAATGCTACACTTTTTTTTAGGGTATACCTTCAAAATATACAAATCACCTAAACTTTAACTTCAATTCATTCAAAGTGGATGTTGTTATGTACAAGACTTCCTTCTACGATGCCACATTTGTCTGAATAGGGATTTCACATCTACGACCTTAGCCAAGTTGTACAAATCTTGCTACAAATGTCTCATAGATTTTGGGATCTTGTTGGGCTTACCCAATATTTTGAATTAGCTTCAACGATTTCAAAGAAGTGTGTTGGGTATTGAAAGTAGTAAAAGAAGCTCCCCTATATAATATTCATATGTTGTCATGATTTATATGTTGGGTATACATGCCTTCTGAGTTGATTTTCTCTGATTATGTTGCCTTCTCATTTACACTTTTAAACACTTACTTATATTACGTAATGCTTCACTTATGCTTTCCAATTAAATGCCTATCAGTGCATCCTTGCACCTCCATTCGGTGCAAGTGCTAGTTATTAGAGGATGAAAACCCAATCTGAGGGGTCTGATGGGCCATATTTTTTGTGGAGATTGTGAACATACTATTGAAAAGCTTGTCTCAATCTTGTAATTTCAAGGAGATAGAGAGAGGTGACAAATAGTCTATTTGAATGATCATAATTGTTCATTATAGTATTATATATAAACATATTGCTAAAATATTTGTTTCAAGAAATCAATTAGAGAATTTGATGGCCTATTTGTTTAAATACATTTGTACAATACATGAGGTCAACTAGTAGGTCATTTAGCAAAGTATGTTGTTTGTGGAACAAAGGTATCAATGGAGAAGTGATAGATTCTTATCAACTACAAATCCACTTATAAGGATCCAAACAAGACTGAATCAAAACATTTGAATCAAGAATATAATCACACTTCATTACCAAATAAATAGGTTCATGTTATATTTGCATTAGGGGAAGATGGAGAGGGAGAAATATATAGACATAGAAAAAGGGAGAGATAGAGGGGTTAAGGAGAGAGACAATAGAGGTAGAGGGAGATGGTGATGGAGAAAGAGGGATGTGGAGAGGAGAGTGAGAGATGAAGAAAGAAAGGAGATGAGGATAGATAGAGGTAGAACAGATAAATATACCTAGAGAAGGAAAGTGAGATATGGAATTAGATAGGAGAGAGGGATATATAGAGGTAAAAGAGATAAATGAGAGAGAGAGAGAGAGAGATCAGATCAAATCAGATCAGATCAATTTCACATGGTATATGTGTCACACTTTTTGGCCTTTATCAAGTCTATTGTAATTTTAATTAATATTGTTGCCATGTGTATTTCCATTCTATCAATGCATGTCTTGAAATATGGTGAAATGCTTCATGTTGGTCATCACTCTTCTTTAGCTGAGTTAAAGTCAATGCAACCTTTCCAAGCTTCTTCATAGAGTTAATGAGGTAATCAATATCAGGCATGTTGGGTGAGGGCATTTTTTTCATGAGTCCCATTTCAAATTTGGACAATCAATTATGTTATACAATGTCCCACTAGACTTCTAAGCTTTGTCAAATTTTGCAACTATTGTTGTGAATCATTGAACAATAATTATTGTTATCCTTGTGCTCAGATCCTGGGGCTCCCCCCATCTGTCTCAAATCTGTAGAAATGTAATTGACAATACAAATGTTTGGATCTATTGATTGATCATCACTATTTATTTTATTTGACAATTTTTTGAGAAGAAGAGGGATATGGAAGGGGCAGAGGAAGATTGAAATAGAGATGAGTATAGAATGAGAGGATGTGAGACAAATAGATAGAGAAATAGAGATAGATCAATAGACAAATGAGGAGATATACAAATGATGAGAGGGAGAGATGGACAAAGAAATAGATACTTAGTTGAACTTGCGTACCTCTACGACGTAACCATTGCACACTAAGGTGCGATTGCTAGTTTAATTTTTATCATGAAATAGGCTTTACCATTTGAGATTTTAACTTCTAATTCAATTTGTAAATGAAGTGACTAGATATGTAGGGGTTTATTTGCACTCGAAACTAAGTGGAAGAAACGCAGAATCGTGTTAGTTGATGAGATTTGGCTAAAAATTTGTAGAAGAAATGTTGTAGATAAAAAGACTTAGAAGTGACATTCATAGAAGAATGTGAAGCAATGAATGAAATGTCACCCTGTAGCGGAATAGAATTGTCAATTTTACTTAAGGGCCTGTTTGGTAGCGGGAATTAGGAAATGGTGAATTTGATCAAATGTTGGAAATGGTCAAATCATGGATTTGATAATCCAGTTTTTCATTTCCAGATTATAGTTAGGACTGTTTGGTTGACCCAGAATATGAGCGAGAAGATGTATATCCTCTGTTTGGTTCCACTTTTTAAAACTAGAATTGGAATTTGACTATGATTATTATTTTATTTTTTGAACTATTTTAATATTTTTTTATATTATATTTTATTTTCATTCGTTCATTTTATGATTTATTTTGTTATTTTATTAAATTTTATAGAGAAAACCATAAATATTTTTTATTTTATTTTATTAAATTTTATATAGAAAATCATAAAAAAAATTAAAATTTTTTTTAATAAGGTTAATACTTAATTTTGTTTAATTTTATATTCAAAATCATAACTAAGTCATAAACAACAAAAAAGTTCTTGAGTTTATCAAAATATGTCCAACGTATCTACTTTAAAAAAAATTCATGTATCTACAATGTCCGTCTGTTAACTACATTTATGCATATGTTCCCAAAAAAGTAGTGTGCATACTACACAAAGAATGCATCGCAGAAACATGATTTCTGCTTTCGCCATTGAAAATAATTTTGCGGCACTAGCTGCCTCTCTAGCCTTGCACTCCTTGCACTCATTCCCTACATCAAGAAGGGATGTAGATGGGGTTGACATAAAGTTGGGTATAGTTGTAGATGGAGTAGATGTACATTTGGGTTCATCGACCCACCGAAAGAATTCGCATTTACTATTTCCCTGCAATACCAAATTTACATCAGTTCTTCCTAAACTGATTAGTTGTCACATTCTTTTTAAACATAAAACTATAATTACATATCCAGACCTTTTTATTTTTTGGGCAAGCCCAAAATTGATGCCCAGGATTTCTTGGTGTCTGTGACGTCCTTAATATGCATCGCCCAACACCACATTGACACATAGGCGCATTGACCAAAGTCATCGACGCTATAACAATCTATGGTTGATTAAATACACTTCATAAAATTTTAGAATTTTCACATAATCAAATCTACTCTAACAATCCATGGTTGATTAAAGAGACCTTCTATTTGAAACTGAAAGGATCTAATAACACATCTATACTCATACATAGAAGATGGGGAAGAACAAAATCCAACAACAAAATGGTGGTGTGAAGACACACCATGCAAAGTTCCCGTAATAAATGTAATACACCAAGGAGTAACATCAGAAATATGTGTAGTCATCAGAAATATAGATTGTAAGTTGAAATCATGAACAACATATGAGATTCAAATACAGTTCATAACATTTTAGAAAATCCACATAATCAAATCTACTCTAACAATCCATGGTTAATTAAAGAGACTTTCTATTTGAAACTGAAAGGATCTAATAACACATCTATAATCATACATAGAAGATGGGGAAGAACAAAATCCAACAACGAAATGGTGGTGTGAAGACACACCGTGCAAAGTTCTCATAATAAATGTAATACACCAAGGAGTAACATCAAAAATATGTGTAGTCATCAGAAATATAGATTGTAAGTTGAAATCATGAACAACATATGAGATCCAAATACAGTTCATAACATTTTAGAAACTCCACATAATCAAATCTACTCTAACAATCCATGGTTGATTAAAGAGACTTTCTATTTGAAACTGAAAGGATCTAATAACACATCTATACTTGTAATAATAAATGTAATACACCAAGGAGTAACATCAAAAATATGTGTAGTCATTAGAAATATAGATTGTAAGTTGAAATCATGAACAACATATGTGTACTCGAAGAACTATCAACATGTATATAAGATGGCAACCATAAGTAGGTGTTGGAGCAATGTACAAAATTTGTACAAGCTGGAGTACTATTTTAAAAAACTACTCCAACTTGTAGTTTTTGTGAATTGCTACAATAACAAACCGTGTATTCTAATCTCACCAGATTCTTTGAGCTACCAGTGTCATAAACTAAGCCCAATGCATATATAGTCTTCTTAGGCATAACTGACAAGCCAGACTTTAAATTAAACAATTATGAGTTAAGTTGTCTCTATACACTAGTTTAAGTAGAAGGGCTTAGGCACATTATAGTCATAGAAGCATAGTGGAGAGAAATTCATGCTCAAGAATACCACTTATCATCATTCTGTCTTGAGCAACTGAATCAGTGTTTTGTATTGTTCATTTTGTTGCACACAGAATCAGTATATAATACAACTGTATGAACATAGTAGACCATATATAATTACAATATTGATTCAGTGTGCAACAGAATGAACATTACAAGACACTGATTCAGTTGCTCAAGACAGAATGAACACTATAGGATGCTGAATCAATATTGTAATTATATGTGGTCTACTATGTTCATATAGTTGTATTATATACTGAATTAGTGTGCAACAGAATGAACATTGAATCAGTGTTCATTCTATTGCACACTGAATCAGTATTGTAATTATATATGGTCGACTATGTTCATACAGTTGTACTATATACTGAATTAGTGTGCAACAGAATGAACACTAAATCAGTGTTCATTCTGTTGCACATTGAATCAGTATTGTAATTATATATGGTCTACTATGTTCATACAATTGTACTATATATTGTAAGTTAAACATTGAAAAGGTGGAATTGGAATTTGAGGGCCAAATTCCACTTTTGGAACTCCCATTTTATAAGA
Source organism: Chamaecyparis obtusa (assembly GCA_027943335.1). Classification (NCBI taxonomy): domain Eukaryota; kingdom Viridiplantae; phylum Streptophyta; class Pinopsida; order Cupressales; family Cupressaceae; genus Chamaecyparis; species Chamaecyparis obtusa. The sequence continues at coordinate 54,501 of BSBK01013735.1, read as the reverse complement.
TCTCGTCGGGTCCACGGGCTAAAATATAGTTGATTTGGCATCCACATTATTTTTATCTCCACCATTCTTCATGGCATAGCTACATCCAGCCTAAGAAGACTATATATGCATTGGGCTTAGTTTATGAGCTCATCTAAAGGCATAGCTACATTCACAATCATGAAATAACAGTAAAAACAATATCACAATTATGAGCTCATCTTCATCATGTGTTACTCCTTGGTGTATTTCATTTATAATCATCAAATAAAAATAAAAAAATATCATCATGGCGGAAATAGCAGAAAAATATCATAATGCATGAAATAACAGTAAAAACAATATCATCATGGCTGAAATAGCAGAAAAATATCATAATGAATGAAATAACAATAAAAACAATATCATCATGGCTGAAATAGCATTATTACTATAATTGATCTTCATCATGTGTTACTCCTTGGTGTATTCCATTTATAATCATGAAGTACCAGTAAAAATAATATCATCATGGCTAAAATAGCAGATAAATATCATAATGCCTAGGTGTGGCCATAAAACAATATAAAAAATAGCTATAATTTGTACAAAATAAACAAATTTAACCACAAAACACAATTGGTAATTGATAATTCAATGTCAAATGTTCAATGATAAGTCAAAGTGATTCAGATTTATGGCAACCATCTAGCACATGTAGAGCTATAGGGATAGCAAGATAACAACATTTGGACACTTTAACCATTTCAAGCATTGAATGCCACCAAGCACAATAAAACAATTTTAACCATATTTATTGCACATCAGATCAATACAAAATTCAAACCAAACTTTATTTGAAGAGTCAAACATTAAAATAATAAAATTGTAATCATCTTTCACATGTGTATGTTGTGTGTGTATATTTGATGATAATCAAACATTTGAATCTATACACACTATGTACAAGTGCATGTGTGTTTGAATCACTAGTTGATCCTAGGTGAACTTGATCCATTTGTGTGCGGAAAAACCTCCATTTCAACTATTTAAATGGAGCAGATTCTATCATCTTCCATCATCATTCTTCACTTTCCATGAGTTTACATCAAAATTCTGAATTCATGTCCTAATTGACAGTTTGCAGCTCTAGCACAACTAGTTACTAGAGTATTCTTGTGATGGATTTCCAAACCCTTCCTTGTTTTTATGTGATCATTGGCGGCTTGTTTGTGTATCTCTTGTTAAAGATATTAGGAAAGGATAATTCCAAGCCTTCACTTCCTCCTAGACCTCCACCTTTTCCATTAATAGGAAATCTCCTTCAATTGGGAGGAGGAAAGGCCACTGAAGTTCTGCAGACACTTTCTCAACAATATGGTCCTCGTATGACTCTCCGTCTCGACATGAAAACTATGATGGTGGTCTCTTCTCCTGCCATGGCCAAAGAGGTTCTCAAAACCCAAGATCACAATCTTGCTGGTAGATGGGTTTTACAAGTCCTCAATAGGGTGGGCCGATTACGGTCCTCAATGGAAGAAGCTAAAATGTATTGCCGATACAGAGTTCATGACTGTGAAGAGACTACAATCTCTGCAACATCTCAGAACAAATGAAATTTCCTGAACCATTCGATTGATTTTTGAGGAGAAGGGAAAAAGTGTGAAAATTTCACATGCAGTTTTCTATGCGAGTCTCAATCTGTTGGGTAACATGGTCTTTAGTACAAGCGTGTTTGATCCCAAAAATAAAGATTATGTGGAGTTCAAGGATTCTTTTTCAATGTCACTGAAGTTGGTGGGAACACCAAATGTTGTAGATTTTTTCCCATTTCTTGCATTTCTAGATCCTCAGCGCCTATGTCATCAGATGGCCATACAGTTTAGAAAGGTGCATAAGTTTCTAGACGTGTACATACGGGACCGGTTGGCCAAGAGAAGTAAGAGCGTTGGGTAGCATAATGAAGCAGATAAAGATTTCCTGGACATCCTGGTGGATTCCAGTGGCCCTGATTTGACCGTTATAAATATTAGAGCTCTCATTTTTATAAGTACCAAACTTCTTGATTCATTTTTTTAAGGAATTATCCTAACTTGTGAGAGAACTCAGTTGAATTGTTCATTTAAATCCCTCCAATGGTGATACACTCTAATATACCCATTGTACCCTCCTCACACAAGCCAATCCTAGTCACTGGCCAAGCCTAAAGACCTTTCTCTTATGTCAATTATACCCTATTGACATTAAACAAGCCAACTGACTCTAGGTTTAACCTTATTCTTCTCCCAAAACCCAAATTATCCTACATTGACAGTGCAGTTCACCAGTCAATTCTGGGTACAGTCTTGTGGTTCCAGGAAATAATTTCCACAAGACACATGCAAACAGTCATTTGGTTTAGACCATAACCTTGAGACAATGCATTTCCCAAAGGTACAGCCCTTGGATCTCTACCAAAGCCCCTCTGCTCCAAATCTTCTTCAACGTGTGACAGGCCTAAAAAGGGAGGCTTAAAGAAGGAAGTGTACCTTAGGTTTGTCTTTCCACCAAGACAAACCTAAACCTCCAGTTGATCCCATCCATTCTTCTCTTATTGATCCAATAGAACTTTCCTCTAGAGTAAATCCCTTCCCCAGAGGGACAAATAGATATGAGTGGATTAGTTATCTCCAATTTGGCCCATCCATTTGTCTTTGAATCATAGATCTCCATCACCACATTGTTGTTAACATGATTCATTCCTATGACCAAGGTGCAAACCCTTGTGGATGTATTAAAATCCAATCCAATGAAATCCCATCTCTTAAGTTGGGTAGGAGGGGGGAGGATTATCCATGTTCTAGTAATAGGGTTGCAAATGCAAAATGAAGCTAATGTTCTATCCTTAGAATAGAAAATGAGGCTCTTGCACACAGTCAATACATTGACCATCCCCTGTTCTAAAAACTCTAATTAAAATTTGTGTATAGGTCAAGAGTGTTCTAGTTGAAGTAAATACCAATCTTCAAGTAGATATTTGGTCAAGCACAAGGGTCTGAAGTAGCCAAAGAGGAAAGCAGGAGAGGAGCGAACCGGGACAATTGCTGAAATCGATTGAATTATGGCATTTCCAGGTGAAAGAAGATTAGCTAAAATTAGCATTAATAATTCTTCTAATGATCAAAGTGGGAAGATTGGCTAAAATTAGCATTTACATGTTTTGGGGATGGCAGTCTGAGGGGAGAGAAAGTGCACGTTGAACAACAATATAACATGATATGACAATGATTTCTGCAGAAGGCTGCAACTTCTAACACAATACCAAACAATATCATCATGGCTGAAATAGCAGATAAATATAATAATGCAAGAAATAACAATAAAAACAATATCATCATGGCTGAAATAGCATGAAATAACAGTAAAAACAATATCATCATGGTGTTGATAAGACAAGTATCTAGAGGTCTGTCAATGTTTAAGTAACAATACTTTAAAATGAAAAAAAAAGGTAGCTAGAGGTCTGCAAACTTCATGGCAATATATTGCACCCTCTCATCTTCATTCATTTGCAAGAACCCTTTGGCTCTATCTTTATCAGCCATGAACGTGTCATATGCTTTTAGCATAGTTTGTTGAGTCAAATTAGGGATGCTTTTGAGAGCCTCATAGACACTTGCCAAGACAAAATTTGATTTTGAACTGTCCATTTTGAGTACAAAAGGCACACGAAAGTCCTCTTCTATTCTTTTCATAGTTTCACAAAGCACATCCATTGAACCAGTCATGGTTTCCTTCTTCCTCTTTGCCCTCCTTGGTGATGATGTTGAAGGATTTGGATGAGCACTTGTAGTCGATTGATTGGAATGATATAATTCATCATCCAAATCAGTTGTAGTGTTAAGAGGTGTACTTATAGGGACATCCTCATCACAATCCACGTAAGCGGGCCCATCCATATTGAGCCCCTCTTCTATCTCTTGTGCAGTAGTAGTAGTGGCACCTTCAGCTATGTCATTACCTACAATGATGGCTAGGTCATTGTAGTACTGGAAGGGTTGTCTCTTGTACACTTTGGCACTTTTGAATTCTTTTCTCTGCATGTTGTCATGATGAATGAATTAGATCTTTGTCTTCTATCTAACTTAATAAGAAGGAAATATTGCTAAGACCAACATATTCAAAACAACATGTCACCTTTAGAAGCTCCTCCCACACCATGTCATCAACATCCACACATTGAGTAGCTTCATTCCATGCAAACCCACTCATATTCTTCAACTCTCTCATGACTCTAAAACCTTGCTTCCATCCTTTAATATTATTTTTGAAATTTTCCTTTGACAAATTAAGGTGCATCTCAGCATTGAAGTTCCTCTCAATGTCTGTCCAAGCTTCTTTTTTGAAGCCCCCTTTGCCTTTCCTTCCTAGGTGAACTTGATCGTGGAGCAAGTTTAGGAACTTTCATTCCATCTCTCTTGTCCACACAACCTTCTTGGAGGAAGAAGTTGACTGGCTTACTAGAACCTCATCTTCCATGCTCATCATCAGATCTGTGAAGGACATCACCTACACCACCTGTTGTATGCAATCATTAGCTACATGCAAATGAGAATGGATATTAAAGAAATAGTAATACAACAGTGGCATATAATCCAAAATATTGCATTTATGCATGATATCCAGTAATATGTAATATATTTCTTTATTATCCATTCTCATTTTCATGTAGCTAAGTATGCATGTATATATAGTCTACTATGTTCACACAGTCTACTATGGTCTACTATGTTCATACAGTATGCTTGAATGGTCAATCTAAAACACTTATATGAGCTTTTCTATCTATGGAGAACTTGGAATTTGATTGCAAAATGGGATTTGTCAACTTTTTTGTTATAAATTGAATAGAATTGAACAGCCCCAATTGTACAAAGAATACAATAATCTTTCCTTCCACCCATTTTTATTCATGAATTCCAATCGCCCAGAGCAGAAGTCTCAAAAGGAAGAGGATGTCTGAGAATGATGGAGAAGAGGAAGGGAAAACACCCACAACCATAGATGACATTAGAGATGAAGTCCAAGCCTTTTTCAGTTTGGTGGACAGAATTCAAGCAATGTGTAAGCTTTTGAAAATGAAAAGATTTGATTGTTCTTCTGCAACAGAGATTTCTACTTCTGTTAATGTGGATAGCACTGCCATGCAATGTAAATCTGCATGGAAGCCATCATTGGAGTGGGAGGACTTTTCTTACTTGACAGGGAAAGAATCAGATATTATTAGAACATATAAATCAGATATTATTAGAACTGATAAATCAGATAATATTAGAACTGATAAATCAAATCAGCTGAAGAGCTTTGATCTGAATGTAGAGGCCAATTCAGAATAGCAATATAATCAGATTTCTACAATCTATTTTTTTCATTTTTGTATTAGACTGTGTAATTATTTTTGAATCAACATGATCTGTGATCTATCATCAGAACACTAACTAAATCCATCTACTTGTATACTTAATATTTGTTGTATCTTTTTGTCAAATCATATCTTGTTTGATTCTTATGCACCACCATCAAAGAGGGCATCATAGTCAAAATATGAAATAGGCTCTAAACAAGTCTGCTACGAGAATTTTGGTAACAACAGCTACAAGAATTTTGTTAACCAGCAGGGATTCTTGTAACAAGTAGTTTGAGGATTTGTTCTGGATGGTGAACATGGTACTTGGTCATAACTGCTAAGAAAAGTTTTTTTTTGTTAATGTTTGGATGCTAGAAATGGGCTCATTTTAATAGAAGTCCATGATTCTTGGAGATAATTTTGAAATGATTTGTAAAGAAGCCTCCATTTGATCAGATTTGGTGCAGCAGATTTGAGAGAGCCAATCACATTAAGATGGTTGATATGAAAGAAGCAGTATACATCATCTATATGGTTAACTTAACTTAGATTGTCGTCTAGGTTAACTTGGATTGCTTCAAACGGTTGTGGAAATATTGTTTGTAGTTCAAATGTATGCAATAGATATGCAACTTGTGTGTCAGATATCCTTATCAGAGACTCAATCTTCCATCCATATGCCTAAACAGTTTTTGTGCCACAATTTGTGGGTAATCATTGAAGTAATAATATAATAGGGAAAAAATATTGAATTTATAAGATAACAAATAACAAATAACAAATGTTGTAGATGCAAAATTTTAATCGGTCTGCCAAATCTGCAAAACATTAAAAATCCCAATATTTGAGCCATAAACAACACCACATCAACAATGCAGATGTACTTACTCTATGTGTGAGAATGCATTTGCATTGTTCATGTGTTGTGGTCAGCTGTTCAACATCCTATTCCCACCAACTCTATCCTTTTTAAAACTTCACCAAGGGATTCATATATAATCTGTGGGGATTCTTATCCGGGTTTTTTTATTCAATGCATTTGTAAATTGATTCTAATATATTAAAATTTACATTGGCCAAACATGAATTGAGGTTTGACAAAGAGATACAACAAAAAAAAAAAGGAAAAACTTATAAAATGGATTAAGTGTTTTACATTGACCATACAAGTAGATGGATTAAGTGTTTTATATTGACCATTCAAGCATACTGTATGAACATAGTAGACCATAGTAGACTATGTAAACATACTATGGTCTACTGAATCAGTGTGCAACAAAATGAACACTGATTCAATGTTCATTTTGTTGCACACTGAATTAGTATTGTAATTATATATGGTCTACTATCTTCCACATGAAAAGGTGCAATTGGAATTTTAGGGCCAAATTATCATTCTCTCAATCCCCATTTAGAAGAAAAAGTGTCAAACAAGATACAGACATGAATGTTAATCAAAGAGAAATCAGAGTTAGAAATCACACATAGGGTTCATTTCTTTCAAAGAATATTGTAAATGTAAACTATGAGAACACATGTGTTGAGCATCAACATTACAACAATATGATTTATATTTCGTAATGCAACAAGGCTTACAAATTCAAGAGGCATAGACAATAACCAGTTAGGAATGAAAGCACATTAAAGAACAAAGAAAAGTCTTCTAAAACTACAACTAATCTCTACGTCTATAGTCTTCCCACATCCTACTTGCTATATCATCTCTAAAGTTCCCCCAATCATCCCTATCATGCTGACTCAACCCATATGTCTCAAGTATTGGTACATTTATCCCATCATGATCATCGTCCTCTTCAATAACCACTTCGGATGGAACACCGTCCTCTATGGTAATGAAGTTGTGCAGTATGCAACATGCCAAAACAATGCGTGCTTGTGTCATGATTGGATAAGACGTTGCATGCCTCAAGATAGGAAAACACTACTTCAAAATGCTAAATGTATGCTCTATTGCATTTCTAAGAGAGGAGTGTCGGTGGTTAAACAACTCTTGTGGGCTATTTATAGGGTTTGCTCTTGAAAACTCCTTCAGGTGGTAACGTGTACATCGGTAAGGTGCAAGTAATCCTGGTACATTTGGATATCCAGCATCGACTAAATAATATTTTCCTACAAAATAACATATATTGTTAAACCGTGAAACATTAACACTGTCAAACATTTATCATTTTCTTCAGTAAAAATATGTTGTGAAATGGCATACCAGGGGGAACTACAAGTGGATCGGCTCTACTGAGAGCTGAAGCTAGAACATGGCTATCTGCAGTAGACCTTTCCCAACCAGCAAGAACATATTGAAACTTATGATCAAAAGAAGAGACAGCCATAACATTTTGTGACAAGTTCCCTTTTCTATCCTGATATTTACCCTGTAAGTCGACATCGACAATGATTGGTATATGGGTTCCATCAATTGCTCCAACACAATCCTATAGAAAGAAAAATTGTACTCAAGAAAGATGTAGTAATAAGATTATCACTAAGCAAAGAAATTTGTAGCGCTAGGGGGTTTACCTTGAAGTAAGGATCGAAACGCTCCTTCCCACTAATTTTAGGAGGATATTTTTGGCCTAGGTGGTATGAGATAATCCGCATGGAGTGCTAAGATAGCCATCAAGGCCTTGTGGAAGTATCAGCTTACTGTCTCTCTGGAGTGACCAAAGTTGTGGGCAATCTTACGATTCCTCTGATTGTGGCCAAGGGTGTGGAGAAACATGACTAATTATTCTTCTAACGTTATGCTCATCGTATCTGATAGGCTTCCTTTTTCCCTTACAAGATTGGCTAGCCGAAAGAAGGTTGTTGGACTCATGCGAATTTGGTCGTGACAATGCACCTCACTCAAATGAATAATGCATTTATAAAAACCACTTCCATCACTTCTTTCCTTACGCTTTGTTTTCCTAAATTCAAGCACAGACACTGCTTTCGCTACTCCAAGGATAGCAAGAATAAGTACCTGAATACGATCTTTTCTGACCTTCCTACAAATGAGTCCTTGAATGTTTATATCGTTGATAAGATCCATCCCTGAAAAGTACATGGTGAAGAAGGTTTCAGATACAAAATCGACAATCATAGGCACATATACATTTATATAAGTATGTAATATATGGTTCTTATATAGGCACATATACATTTATATAAGTATGTAATATTATTAATCATGTTTTACAAAAATATCATTGAAATGAACTTTAGATTACAACGGTAGTTTCAGGTTCCAATGTCCTTCATGGTTCTCTCCAAATGTGAAAGATGTACTTCATAGACTGTTAGAACCAGATCCCAATAGAAGAATGATGATGCAAGAGCTCAAGGGGTGTGACTGGTTCAAAAGTGGCATGCCCCCACATCTGAAGGAATGCAATGTTTTGAATATGGATGACAGTGAAATGGAAATGCAAAACCAGGGTGCAATTTTTGATGATGAAGATCAACTACAATTGAAGGAGAGGCAACCTAATCCTACAATTCTGAATGCATTTGAGCTTATATCAATGTGCCCTAGATTGAATCTATCTGGATTATTCCAGGAAGGAAAAGAACTGAAACATCAAGGGTCAAGATTTACATAAAAAGTAAAAATTCTCTGATTTTTGAATAAACTCACAGATATGGATGAGCTTAATGATAAGTGGTTGAGTAATCATCACTGCTAATTAGCTAACACAAAAGAATGACAAGGGACTCTATCTTATCTTTGGAAGAAGAGCAAAATCAAACAAATCATTTTCTTCAAAATGAAGAGACGAGACTAAAGAAAAAAGGAATGATGCCTTCCTTTGGAAGAAAATCAATAACCCACACTACAAGCACTTATTTTAAAATATGGTGCTGAGAAGTGGACATGTTCAGTATAGCATGGGTGTTGTTGATAGGATCATATTTTAAAATCTTAAAACTTTTTTCTGTACAAACATTGAAAATTGTCCGGAAGACTCAGTTTAGACAAGAAATTTCATTTTTTACATAGCCACTGAAAATGGTTAACCTTTTTGCAAGCTGTCAATGCAAACCCAGATTTCCAAATTGAAAATGGTTGCTGGAGAATATGTGAGTGCTTGGTTATATTTTTATATGTCCTAAGAAAATGGAGAGTGCTATTGATCAGTCTTATCATATGCATAGGCCATGCTTTCTTCATCTATATCTTTATGTTCACTTTTGTCTTCAATGTTTGTAATTGCATATTGACAACAAAATAGCCTTCCAATGATGAGCATGTTAGTGTAGTCAGAACAATCAGTGCCAAATAAGTTGTCTTTTTGACTGCTATGCGAAGTCATTGGCATAGGACTTTTATCATGTTTGACATGTAGTTAAGTCATTACTGTATAAGAGTTTCTATCACATGTTTCTAAAATTTTAAACAAGGATGGACGTAAGCATGAATTTTATCATGTTTAACATGTAGTTAATTGATCACTGCAAGAGAATTTTCATCACATTTTATTTAAATTCTTATCAACTAAAAGATGGAAGTAAGCATGCATTTGCATAATTGCTGGGCAAAGTTTGCACTTGTTGAATTTTCCTTCTACAAATCAGTTATATATTTATCATTTATGATAGTACTGACGGGCTATGTTTCTTTAACTAATTTATATTAGTTGCACTTGTTGAATTTTATCATGTTTAACAAGTTAAGAGTCATAATCAATGTTATCCAATTTCAATCCCTGAAAATACAGTAAAGATGCCGTTAACAATGTAATCTACTAACAATCTAACCAAGAAACCTAAAAAATGCCATCAACATCAAAGCCTCACTCACAATTTTTTTTAAATAACCCACTTACAATGTAACCAATAAACAACATTAGCCATTTCCACTGTAACTAGAAAACATCAACTATGCTTAATACTTGAGTGTTTCTAGCTATAACTGTGTAGAGATTATTAGGATTAAATATGCTTTGAACAATTCAACCCACTTAAAATTTAACCAGAACAATAATTTATTTACCACAAAAAGTATACTCTGTATACACACTATAACAAAAAAAGGGCAGTAAGTTTTTTCCTATAACCGATTTACTATGTAAACAAAAACATACCAAAACAAAATACAAAAAGTTGTAATCCGCTGACAATATAATGAAGAATACAATGAAAATACTGTCCCTAATAAAACAATGGGCTTTCTAAAAACTAAAATGGTTAAGGTTAAGAAATCACCGTATCTTTTCTCTACCACGTTTCCTTCACTGTTCAATTATGGTTGTCAATTTTAGTTGTCCCTTTCTTAAAGGATTTTTACCGATATTGTATACCTATGACATTTGTTGTCATTTCTGGATGTATTAAAATTTAGCAATGCCGCTCAAGACTATGCATGCAACTCAAGTGGCATTGATAGGTTTGGAAAAATTTAGTGAGAGGGCATACGTTACTTATAAGGCAAGTAGTTCTTGTTTTCATACAAACAATCATAACATTATCATGTATTATGTTCCTGAGAGTTCACTAAAGAGTCTGCACAAATTGTGGCATACTGTCAATGATATTGATGAGAAAAAATGGCCGAGGATGGCCGAAGAAATGACAAAACCCTAACTTAGTAGAAATTTTTCCAAAGGATATCTTATTAGAATAATATTTATGTTTCTTATTAATGCTCACTATTGTATCTTATTGTATCTCTGTAAATATTAGAATGTTTCTAATATTTAGGTGTAGTCTAGAATAGAATGTTTCTATTCTATTCAACTCTCCTCTTTGTATATATAGATCATTTGATCTCTGATTAATCAGTCAAGTATTTTTCCATTTACGTTTGTAACATGGTATCAGAGCCATTATAAGGAATTTTTCGAAAACCCTTATAATTTGGTGACTGAAATTTTTGAAATTCTTTGGGTCTGTTTTCTTTCAAAATTTTTTGAAAATCTGGGCATAGTCTTTTCTGAGTGCAGTTTATGGTGTCTCTCTTGCACAAACAGTGTCATTTTTTACTTCACAATCCAAAAACAACTCCATTGATGGAAGCTAATAGCATTTTGTTTCACAAATCCACCATTATTATCAAGAAATCTGAGTTTTTTTTCAAAGCTTTTTTTAGCCAGTGCCATTTTTTTTTGAAACCCTAATTTTTGGGCTTGAAAATTTTTTTTATTACATATTCTTGGTGGGTTTTTTGAGATCTCAAATGGGTTGTCGTCAGATTTTTCTGGGTGCCTCAATTTTTGAGCCAGTAGATCTGAATTTCGACAGCATATTATTTCTAGGTTTTTTGAGCTCTCTTCTGGGTACTTCTCTATTTTTTTTGAGTCTTTCATTTGCTCACCTCGAAGTTTGTGCCATTTGAGATATTCACATATTATGAGCATCTGTATCAGCAACATCAGAAGTCAGACTCAATTAAAAAGCAAACCAATGTGCCCAACACTCAGAGCATAAATAATCTATCTACCATGCCTTTATGGCTAGCATACATGCAGATCATGCAAAATCTTCTGCCTGGTACATAGATTTTGGTGCCTCCTAACATTTCACTCATAGGTGTGATTGGTTTGTTGAATTCACTCCCTATTCTGACTCAGTAATCTTTGGAGGCGGCAAAGAATACAATATTGTCGACAAGGGCCATGTTCAGATTCAGTCCAAAGGAAGAAGACTCATGTTCCTCAATGTATGTTATGTTCTTGGCATGAAACATAATCTTCTATCTGTTAGTCAGATTATGAAGCACTCCCCTCAGTTGGATGTCATTTTCAGTGAAAATAAGTGTTCGATTATTGATCATCCTTCTCGCACTACACTTGTTGATCTTGAGGATCATGGTATTTATAGGCTTGTAGATTCAAGTGATTCCCTTGAGCGTGCCTTCATCGCCAAATCATCTACTCTTAGTAGCCTCTGGCATCAGCGATACGGTCACCTGAACATTCAGTATCTAGCACAACTTGCTCGGGATGATTTAGTCCATGGCCTACTTGATATCCAGACCCAGAACCATCGCGTTTGTGGAGCTTGCCAAGTAGGGAAGCAACATAGGACAACATTTAAGGATGGTGAATCATGGCGGGCATCTAAAGTACTCCAGCTGGTCCACGTTGATGTATGTGGCCCTATGAATACTCCTTCTGTTACTGGGAATAGGTACTTCTTACTCTTTGTGGATGATTTTAGTCGCAAAATGTGGGTATATTTTCTTAAGCAAAAATCAAATGCTTTTCCTGCAATTCAACAGTTTAAAGTCCTAGTAGAAAAAGAGTCTAGTTCCCCCATCCATACTCTTACGACCAATAATGGGGGGGAATTTTGTTCTTCTACTTTCTCTACCTTCTATACTACTCATGGCATTAGACGTTAGTTCACCACACCTCACACCCCTCAGCAAAATGATGTTGTAGAGTGTCAAAATTGTACCATCACAGAAATGGCTAGGGCTATGCTAGAACATAGAAATGTTCCCAGAAAATATTGGGTAGAAGCAATATCCATAGCTGTCTACCTTCTTAACTGGTCACCCACTCTTGCAGTTAAACATAAGACTCCTAAGGAAGCATGGTCTGGTCGCAAATCTAGGATCAACCATTTGAAAGTTTTTGGCTGTCTAGCATATGTATGGATTCCTGATGCCAAACACGCTAAGTTGGATTCCAAAAGCTAGAAACTCATTTTTATAGGATATAGTCACACACATAAGGCCTAAAGAATAATTGATGTAAACACTGATCATTTAATCTTCAGTTGTGATGTTGTGTTTGATGAGGAACTCGGACCATTTCAGCTCTCTGCCTTCCCGCTGCATTCCAAGGGTCTTCAGCAATCTCTGACTTAGGTCCTTCTATTTTATATGAGTCATCTGATTCTACTGATACACCACCTCAGCCACCTCCAGATAACACATCTCCTACTCCTACTTCTACTCCTGCTCCTCATCTAGCTATTCCAACAGCATCTGATATTGGCTCCTCTACTCTTCGGCCAAAATGGTGGGGTCAAACAATTTGTGATCTTCATCCTGATGAACTCATTGAGGGTAGAACCTCCAGAAATAAGATCATTCAACAAAACACAGTTAATGTTTCTCTTATGGCCAACATCCACAGTATCCCTAAGCCCCAGACATATGGAGAGGCTAAAGGAATTACAGAATGGGAACAAGCAATGGATGCTGAGCTTCAGAGTCTTCAAAAGAACCACACCTGGGTTCTTTCAGATCTCCCTCCTAGGAAGAAACCCATTAGTTGTAAATGGGTCTATAAGGTCAAGTACCGTGCAGATGGTACCTTGGACAAATACAAAGCCAAACTTGTTGCTTGAGGATTCACCCAACGCGAAGGCATTGACTATGAGGAGACCTTTGCCCTGACAGCCAAGATGAGCACTATTTGCCTTCTTCTTGCCATTGTAGCTCATTATGGTTGGAAAGTTCATCAGATGGATGTGAAGAGTTCTTTTCTCAATGGTGAATTATAGGAAGAAGTCTACATGACGCAGCCCCCAGGTTTCAAGGTTGCCAGTTTAGAACCAAAAGTATGTAGACTCCAGAAGGCCCTTTATGGTCTTAAATAGGCCCCTCGGGCTTGGTACATAAAGATTTATCAGTACTTGGTTGCTCAGGGATTTTAGCGTAGCTCGTTAGACAGTAATCTATATATTAAACACTCTGGTAATGATATTCTTTTCCTTGTTGTCTATGTGGATGATTTGATCATTACTGGGAGTTTAGAACATTTGATTTCAGAAATCAAATAGGATCTGTGTAGAACTTTTGATATGACAGATCTCGGATTGCTTCATTATTGTTTAGGTATTGAGGTTTGGCAGACTGAGAACAGTATTTTTTTTGTCTTAGTCCAAGGATGCCCGAAATTTGCTTGACAGGTTTCGAATGTAGGATTGCAAACCTGCCTCCACTCCTATGGAGACTGGTCTGAAATTGTCCGCACAATTTGATTCTCCTCCTATAGATGAAACACTCTTTAGGAAACTAGTAGGTAGTCTCATCTACCTTACTAATACTATACCTAATCTCATTTTTGCAGTCAGCTACATCTCACAGTTCATGACGAACCCCAAGATTGATCATTGGATTGCAGTGAAACATGTGCTGCGCTATGTACATGGTACTTCAGATTATGGTCTTCTTTACACAAGAAGTGCTACTCCTCAGCTCAGTGGATTCACCAATTTTGATTGGGCCGGCTCAGTTGATGATAGGAAATCTACTTCTAGCTATGTGTTCAGTATCGGATCTGTAGTAGTTACCTGGACTAGTAAGAAGCAACAGGCATGGGCACTCTCCTCTATAGAAGCAAAATATAGAGGAGCTATCAAGGCAGCTTGTGAAGCAATTTGGCTCTGTCAGATGCTTGCAAATATGCATATTTCTCAAGCAGGTCTGACTTCTTTATTTTCAGACAATCAGGGAGTACTCAAACTTGCCAAGAACCTAGTGTTTCATGAACGAACCAAGCACATAGAGCTTCACTGCCATTACATCTGACAGTTAGTAGAAGATGGATCTATTCAGTTACTCTATGTCCCTACCTCAGAGCAGCTAGCAGATATTTTCACAAAACCCCTTGGTCCTGACAAGTTTGTTAAATTCAGGGGATCTATTGGTGTAGTAAATAGATTGAGCATTAAGGGGGGGTATTAGAATAATATTTATGTTTCTTATTAATGCTCACTATTATATCTTATTGTATCTCTGTAAATATTAGAATGTTTCTAATATTTAGGTGTAGTCTAGAATAGAATGTTTCTATTCTATTCGACTCTCCTCTTTGTATATATAGATCATTTGATCTCTGATTAATCAGTCAAGTATTCTGCCATTTATTTTTGTAACATATCTCACTGAAATAAATCTTGCTATAGATGCTACTTCAATCTAATTTTAATAAGTTTTCCCAATATAGGCATGGACGATAAGGAGAAATAACTAAGAGGGCCAATATTTTTACTATGTTCTGTCTGGTTCTTCCACACTCATTTTGTCTTCCATGCACATGACTTACCTCAAACTTCTACACAAACTGCATCGTAGAAATTGGGAAAATTTGCATGTATGAACTGCTAACACAACTATTATTATAAAATGAGATTAACAAAAACCAATCTCTACAACTGCTACTTTAATCTATGCATAGGTATTAGGGTTTCATCACCACCACCATGACAAGTGAGACATTTAAAAAGGAAAAACAATGGAACCAGAAAAAAGTAATTGGGGAACTGGTGACACAGAAAATAGATGACACTTACAACAACAAAAAGGGATACCCAAAAACCCTATACCCAAAAATTGCTTCGAATGAAAACTGAAAACCCTAGTGCATACATGTCGAATGAAAATTGAAAACCCTAGTGCATACCAGGTTAAAGAAGAATCCCTTTGTGCAGTCAATGTCGTGCAATGCCTTCCTTCGATGTCCGCTTTGGCTTCGCTTGCTATGAAGACCAGAATGCCTTCGCTTAGACCAGAATGCCTTTGTGAAAATCATTGTGAAGAATGGTGATGAAATACAAACAGACACCAAAAACAAGGCAGACGCCAAAACAAAAATTATTTGGCCCGTAGACCCGATGAGATATTATAAAACGGGAGTTCCAAAAGTGGAATTTGGCCCTCAAATTCCAATTCCACCTTTTTGAATGGAAGATGTTAATGCTTATTTTTAACTAAAATGAGCATTAACACATTCCTATCCCATTTTCATATTGCACTACCAAACTAAGGATTCGATGTTTTTGGGCAATAACAAATGCCAATTCCAGGCAAATGCTGGAAATGGTCTGCTACCAAACGGGCCCTAAAGGTGGCACCAAAATTGTTTCTAGTTTCTTCCATCTGATTTCCAACCCTACGAAACAAGGAACCCTCGGTCACATGCTTTATTATGTATTTCTTTCAACTTCTTCCACATGTTTTTGACAACGAGAGGGAGGTCTGATGGTTCAGTAAACCTGACATGTTATGATGTGATGTATTCACTGGAAAATACAACTGCAACACGTAAATGACAAGCCTCAAATGTTAGTGGCCACAGACAAATGATGTACGCCTTCTCATACCCAGCAAATGCTAAAGTGGTCAATATGACAACCATCATATTTCGGGTATAGTCACGTTGTAGGCTTAAATCTTCATCCAAAAAAAATCATGAAGTAGGAGAGAGGACTGCACGTACCAATTGTTGTGAGGGTTGTTGATAATTTTAAATTCAAATATAATATCAATTTAGTCTATTGATTGAAAAAAAGATATCAATTTTTATGAATTTATTTATTGATAATTACAATAAGATAAATCATTAAAAATTTACCTTGCATATATCATTGATTTAATAAAATTGATACAAATATTGGACCAAGTAATTTCATTGCATATTTCATATCAAGCAATATAAAATGTGGATTTCCATAGCTCAAATTACTCTATACACAATATAAAGAAGTGGGCATAATAGTTATCTAAATACATGGACAAGACAACCAACTCATTACTTGTTTCTTAAGTAATGAAGAGTCTATTGCTGCTCAACTTGCAATCCTACTACAAATATAAATAAAAAAGCTTTCTTTTTGTCACTCATCTCATCTCTCATAATTTTAAAATATAAATGTTCAAATTGAAGACTTAACCACACAATTGTGAGTACCTGCATCATAAATACCAGCAAATGTGAGGCTCACCATTCCATTCAAATCAAACAATTAATGCAACAAAATTCAAAATTTCTTCTAAAAATCCAACTCCATCAACTGACAACCAATCAAAATGTAGATTTTTAAAGACACAGATCAAACAAACTACAAATTGCCAAATTCAAATTAAAACCCATATTGGAGGGAAAAAATTCTATTACTATTGGATACGGTGGAATAATTCTCTTACATTTCTATTTGTATTGTTTGAGTGCACAGAATATCCCAATTCTTATTTGCATTTACATTCTCTGAGTGTCTTTGAGTGCATAGAATATCACACTTCTTATTTGTATTTGCATTCTCTAAGTGTCTTTGAGTACAGAGAAGTGCCTATTTGCATAGAATAACAATCTCCATAGAATATCATATGGCTTTGAATAGAATATTATAGGGTACAAAATATCAAGGGCCTAGTTATTTCCTAGGTATTTTGTACAAATATTCATTATATTATAATACTTATTACATCATACTCTTATGCAACTTACCAACAAAATATTAAACTTGTATGGTAGATTTATTTTTTCATTTCAAAATCTGCAAATTAGTATCAGAATATTAAACTTGTATGGTATTTTTTCAATTCAAAATCTGTTAAGAGATTAGCTTGGACTTGTTACATTGTATGTTATTTTGTTGGCACTTCTTTAATGTTCTTGTAAGTCCATGAAAAACATCCAGAAATTTTGAATGTTGTATTTTTCATATTCTGTCTCTACTTTTGTTCAAATTAATATGTAGCTTAGTAATGGAATATTAAACTTGTATGGTAGATTTATTGTTTCATTTCAAAATTTACAAATTAGCAACAAAATATTAAACTTGTATGGTATATTTATTTTTTCATTTCAAAATCTATTAAGAGATTAGATTGGAATTGTTACATTGTATGTTATTTTGGTGGTACTTTTTAATGTCCTTGTAAGTCCATGCAAAGCATCCAGAAAATCTGTTAATATTTGTCATCTAGCCTTATATTGTCTATCCCTTGTATTCCCCATATTCTAGTGGAAATATTTATTTGAAGATGATTACAAGAGATTTGACTCGGTTGTTTGACGTTTAAGTTTATAAAACTTTGGATAATAATACTTAACATATGTTTTAACCATCTTGCCCCAGCTTCTAAGATGTAAAAAATCTAAATTTAGAAATATCATTTTTCATTATTATTAATCGTGGAAACATTAAATATCTCACATTCATAAATATCTCAGCATAGAGCTTTCTTCTCAAAACATTATTTTTATAGAATGTAGATACACTAATTCTTTCATTAAAAATTCATTGAGAGATTGCATGTTTCCAAAGTCCATTTTAGCACCAAATTGTTAAAACTATCAATTATAAATTGTTCCATATATTAGATCTTATGAGATAATAGGTTCAATTTTGTGTTTGAGATGGTTTATTAATGGCTAGTTCCGTTCTTTTGAATTATGTAAGTCATATGTTGATATTTCCTCATGTGAAATAGAAGTCATAAGACAACATTTGGTGACAGTTTTGTAACTCAATTAGAAAACTAAGCCTACTTTCTCTATCTTTTATCTATATGTGATTTTATTTTATCTTATTTTCTGTAACTTTGAACTAAGACTAAGCCTACTTTCTCTATCTTTCAACTATATGTGATTTTATTTTATCTAATTTTTTGCAATTTGGAACTATTTGTGATTTTGGCCTACTCACTTGTCTTCTATTCTAAATTTGGTCACTTGTGAGAAGTCAAGTCAAGTCACATGTGAGAAGTAAAGTCAAGTCATATTGTGCAAAGAATTCTTGTTCTAGACTATAAGTGGTACATTCACAGCCTCGAGCCAACTCACCTGCACAGACAGGGTTAAATTAATATTAACTTCTTATTCAAACATTAATATTCAAGGTTATTTGGCAATATTAATGATAATTTTGATTTTAAAAATAGAAGACAAATAAATAATGGAAAATAGAAGATGTTGCACGTGCTTTACAAAAAGAGTTGGGAAGATCTATTTTTAATTTAGAAAGAAGTTACCTTTATAAAATCAAATGTACAATTATGTTTAAATTTTTTTTGTTGCATTAAAGTATGTGTGGAACTTGTTGTCCTCATTGTAAAATTGCAAGTTTATTTGGTGCTTTCACCTTAATAGTCTATTGTTTATCTTTTTATAAGGTTATTTGGCAATATTAATGATAATTTTGATTTATAAAATATAAGAAAAATTAATAATGGAAAATAGAAGATATTGCAAGTGTTTAAAAAAAAGACTTGCAAAGCTCTATTTTTAATTTAGCAAGAGTATTTACCTTTATAAATCAAATGTACGATTATGTTTAAAAAAAAATTCTTGCATTCATGTATGTGTGGAACTTGTTGTCCTCATTGTAAAATTGCAAGTTTACGTGCTGCTTTCATCTTGATAGTCTATTGTTTATCTTTTTATTGCATTAGCTTGTACATTTTTTTAATTACAAAAAGAATTATGCTAAAAAACTTTATTATTTACTTTTTAATTGATATTGTTTAACTTTAATAACTTATAAGATAAATTAATAACGGAAAAGAGAAGATATTGCAAGTGTTTTAAAAAAAAGAGTTGCAAAGACCTATTTTTAATTTAGCAGGAAGTTTCACCTTTATAAAATCAAATGTATAGTTATGTTTTAAAAAAATGGTTGCATTAAAGTATGTTTGGAACTTGTTCTCCTCATTGTAAAATTGCAAGTTTACTTGCTGCTATGATCTTCGTAGAGGTTTCACGGAAGAGAATCTAAATAAAGATTTTTAGTTAGATTAAATTAGCAATCAAATTAACAATCTTTTTACTAACCCTCTCAATTTGTAATTAAAGGAAAAGGAAAAATCATTCTTGATATGAAGAAATAAACAACATCTACAATCGAATAATTATAATCATGGAACTTAACGTTATGATTTGTAAAATAATTTAAAGTTCCACTTTTAACCTCAACAATTTAAATTTATAATCTTGTAGCTATGAATTAAGAATGTATTATATTTGGGATAAAAAGTTTTTGCCACCTTAAGAAATGCCTTACCACATTCCACTAGAGGGTTTTTATATTTTGGGATTTGTTAAATTATGTAGGAAGGTAGCTTTTGATGTAGAGGTTAGCTTTTGATGGTGCACTTTCGGTGATACTATTTCATTGTACCATATTTTGGTGATACTTTTTCATTATCCTATTCACCAAAAATCATCTAAATACGCTATATTTATTAAAAAATAATAATATTCTTTCGACTTTAACAAAGTAGAAATAAGTTGTGAAAAGAGTCTATTATTCTTTCCTCCCCTTTCAAAACCAAACCTCTATTTCCAAGTCCTCTTCACTCTCTCCTTCATGCCCACTTATTGAGATCTCTATACAAAAGGTTGGGTCTTTACATCGTTGTGTGAATATACTCATCTTTGTGGAAAACATTCTTTGTACAATTAGGCATCCCATCCTTAGATTATTCAATACATCTCAAGCATCTATATTAATGTAGATACATACTATACACATTTATTAATGAGAAAGGGTCATAGTGTTAGATTGAACAATGAACACAAGCTCCCAAAATCATTTGCAAAACCAAAAGATGTCTTTTATAAAAGAGTAGCAAGAGTAATTATGTTGCATTAAGGATTACATGGTTGCATAGATTCTATGCACAAAATGTACATATGATTCTTGTCTATATAAGTAAGATTTAAAGATAGGACAAACTAAAATGACGGCAACTGATTTAATGTTGTATAATGAAAAAACAACATGTCTATCCAATCAATTGGGTTCCCAAATATGAGAGTTTTCCTTTATTCATCAATTACATAAAAATAAATAATAATGCAGTTGTATTGTGATTTATAATATAATTAATAAATAGAAAACACTAAATTGTTCTGCTATATAGCTATTTTTGGTAAAACTAGTGATAAGAAAGGATAAGATTTGGGTAGGAAGTCAGGTGGAAGAAACAAGGACCATGTGAGTCCATGAAATACGCTAATTGGAAGTGGTAAGTGGGTAAGCTTTGTAGAAGAAATGCCACAATAATAATTTTGTGTAAGACAATTTGACATGGCACCATGTTAGGAGCCTCTAAAGAACGAAGCGGAGGGGGGGACCACATAATAATAACTCGAGTCTTGGACATTTTTAAATTTTTATCATGAAGTAGGCTTTACCATTTGAGATTTTAACTTCTAATTCAGTTTGTAAATGAAGTGACTAGATATGTAGGGGTTTATTTGCACTCGAAACTGAGTGGAAGAAACGCGGAATCGTGTTAGTGGATGAGATTTGGATAAAAATTTGTAGAAGAAATGCTGCAGATAAAAAGACTTGAAGTGACATTCATAGAAGAATGTGAAGCAATGGATGAAATGTCAGCCTGTAGCGGAACAGAATTGTCAATTTTACTTAAAGGTAGCGCCAAAATTGTTTCTGGTTTCTTCCATCTGATTTCCAACCCTGCGAAACAAGGAACCCCCGGTCACATGCTTTATTGTGTATTTCTTTCAACTTCTTCCACGCGTGTTGTAAGGTCGTCCTGTTTGACAGCGAGACGGAGGTCTGAGGGTTCAGTACACCTGACTTGTTATGATGTGATGTATTCACTGGCAAATACAACTGCAACACGTAAATGACGAGCCTCTATATACATGAGCTATGGGGTTTGACGAGCCTCAAATGTTAGTGGCCACACACAAATGATGTGCGCCTTCGCAGTAAGTGACCACACACAAATGATGATGAAACTCGAGATCTGTTATTTTAGTGGCACGAGTCATTGGTGTTGAATCACTGCTGTGTGGTCTCGAAACGCCCAGAAAGTTGTAAGGTAACCGTTGACGCCAAGTCCTGACCATTTTTTGGATTGTAGATCTCTATATGTAAGAAGATTTGATAAAGACACGTGACTTGTGCTAGGGTATCTCTAGTGCAGTATGCATATCTTTTTGAAGGGTTTGTAATCACAATTAGGGATTTTTCTTTGCCGCAATTATTGGCATAACCATGGATGAGATGAATGTAACAACATTCTGAAACTATTGCAAGCTTTGTACTAATTTCTTTTATCTTGCACATAAATATATACAGCTTTGTTCTGGATAAATAAGTATATTATGTCATTTTAATTTCACAATCGTGATTTTATGAAACTATAAAACCATTGTTCTTGTTGTATCTTTTTCATTTTCTGGGTCTCGCACGCACTCCCCATTTTTTTTCCCTCTATGTCTGACTTAATATAATTGCTTTCTAATTTTTATTTAATTAATAAATGATGGAAAACGTCTAATATGAGTGTTTTAGTCGGTTGTGTAGTCAATGCCCTTCCAATGCAGGGTCCCTGTCTCAAAACCACAAATTAAAGTTGAGGAGAATTCCCAACATCCAGCTTCCGGCTTGAGGATTCAAACTTTACATTTTAGGTATGCAAAATCATTAGTTACCGATTCTTTCTATAAAATTTGAGTCTCAAGATTTTGCAACTTCTCTCGTGCAAGTGGATCGAAACTATTTTTTTCAAAGGACAATACAATTTTTGCCCACATAAAGTTGAGTTATGTCTACACTAAACACAAACATCTGGCATGGCATGGGAAGCAGGGGAGCCCCTGAAGAATGACTGTGGAAGTCGCAACTCCATAAGCCATGGAAGTCAGGATCAAAATCTCTTACACTTCATTATGTCACATAGACCTTGTTTTCTGGAAAGCAAAGATATAACTATTACTGCAAATACTAGAAAACTGAAATTTTTCTTTGATCAAAATCTGAATGCTTCTCCTTTTCTATTATAGGGGAAAACTCCTATTTTCCGACGCATATGTGGCATGTGAGTGTTGTGCTATTTTTGAACTCTTCATATTTAACATATTTTTTTAACTACTGGTGGACATGGAATGTATGACAGTAAAGTTATGACAGGTCAAAGGATAAAGTGCAATGATGATCGCCTAGTTCTCTATTCTATGATAGTCATCTTCAGATGTCTTCTAGCAATGTTTTGCTTCAAATTTCCATATGGTGTCCAAGTATTTTTTTTGTCAATTTTTATTAGGTTGAAGTGTCCATGTTGGTGTTTGGATGTAACTATGAGATCCCTTGTCTTTGTTTATTACTCGATGTTATAAGAAGCATTTTTTGCCGCACGTACTTAAGATGAACAAGCAATTTTACAGGTGTTTGTGGATTTGTGGATCTAGGACACTCAATTTTGAGTTTAAGTAATTGCTTATGAAGTTTCCGTTCTAGGTTGGCTAATGTTCTTTTATATGCTCTGCCAAAAATTGTAAATGTTAACACTCTTTTACGTCCAGATAGTTCAAACCCCTTAAACAATATGAAAAGAATAAATGCGACAATGAAGGTCTATTAAAAAAGGAGGGGCTATACAAGAGGGTTTGAAGCACTTGATTGTCGGTCTGGCCCAGGGCACCCGTGGGAGTGCGGGCTTGAGCAGCTGGAGTAGTTTGTAGATTCAGGGGAAAGTGTCTATTATGCAGGTCGTTGTTGCTTCTTGTTGTTCCTTGTGTGGTACATTACTTATGTTCAAAGACTTTTTAATTCCTCTATAAATGAAGTGGTTTCTAGGAAGGATTTCATGTTTGTTGGGAGTAACTATATTAGTTACTGCTTGTTCATAGTATATTGATTTCAATATTCTTTTGGGTTTGAAAGAAGAGGTTATTTAAAGTTTGACTTTTCATGTCTTCCCACCAAATTCCTAATGATGGGTTCAGTAGGGAACTATGTTGCCAGAAATGAAACGATTTGTTGTTGTTGTTGTGTGTTTTAATGCATGTGAAATGCTTCAACTCACAAACATGCATTTTTGCCAAAGATAGTGGGGAATCCACATAACCTATTTATATTCCCACCATTACCAGCCTTATGAAGAGATTTTTGTGTCTGCATTGGATGGAAGTCATCTTTAGAGGTTACTTCTATGTGGCACTAGGGATCTAGTGCCAATGAATTGGATTTAGATGTCTGTAGAGAAGCTTAAGGGTGAATTTGATGAACCTTTTTTGCTTGCAAAATCATAGAAGTCCTCTGGTTTTTATCTCCTGGATACCAAGAGGAGAGGTCCAAATGAAATAATTCTCACCCTTTTGATGTTCTACTCTTGAATAATTTTCCCGGATTGACATGCTATTTAAGGATGAAAGGACATTCCCCACTACTTACTTTTTAGATAGTTTGGTGTTCATGTTAGAAAGAACACTTGAATCATCTCGAGATAGAAATTTTCACTATAATAGAAAGACTGTTGGTCTGTGAAGCCGTAAATTTATTTGGGAGTTCATATATTTATTAGGGATGTTCTAATTCTCCCTATAGTGTTTGTTGTAATATTGGAAAAGTTTTAAATTTCTCAATTTTCCAAAGGGTTTCTATGTTCTCTTAAGATAAGAAAGTGCAACAATAAGAAGATGGAGTTCCCAAGGAACACATATCCATCCCTTCATCCAAGTTAGTCAAAGCCATTGGAGTTGGCTGAAGTGACCCATTATTAAAACTACATATATATATATATATATATATATATATATATATATATATATATATATATATATATATATATATATATATATATATATATATATATATATATATATATATATATATATATATATATATATATATATATATATATATATATATATATATCAGTTTCTTATGCGCAACTTTTTTCTTGTTTTTGGCAACATAGGTAAGGATACTTAAAATGTCAGAACATGGATAACCTAGCTAGTAAAACTCAAAAGAACATTGCAATTTCAATTGAGAACCCTATTGCATGCTGCTACGTTAAAAGAAATTGCATGCACTAGCTCAATATTTATGGAAAGGCTACCTCCAAGTAGGATGTGGTATAACCTTCCTGTTGGCAAATAGCCCTCTTTTAAATGGCCTACTTTAGAGAAGCAAACAGGGTATGTATTTCCTTCATGATTAAGGAGATCTCTTTCAAACAAACTACAAATTTAGAGAATTAAGCTTGATTTGTTAGAGGTTAGCACTTTAATATTGTCAAAATATGGTTGGTTCAGTTGAAACTACAACGTAATATTATTATGGTGTAATATGTCAACCAAATCAAAAGATTAAGCTCAAAGTTTTTTATTTAAATAGCCTTTCATACTGCTATAGGGAATGGATATGTCAAATGTTTTAGGGCTTTTGAGGGCTGATATTGAGACTGTGATCTCTAGACATTTGTGATTTACTTTTAAGCTTTTGTATATGAGTGACATTTTGCTTACTGGAGCAACAACACTTACCTATGCAATGTATAGTATTGGCTAGATAAGTAATATTTTTTTCCTATCTATAAACACTCATCTCTCTTTCCATTTTAGCTTGGTGGATTGTCACACACAACTCAAATCTCTATGTGTCATTATGGATTAGAGCTGAAGCTGACAAAATTTTTTACTTGTATTTTCCACCTGAGAAATGTTTAATTTTCCTTCCACAAATTTTGGGGCAATGACTTTTCTACAACAATCTGACATGACCATTTCCTTGGAGGGCCACTTAGAAGATACCCAAATACTTTGTAGCATTCTCTAGGAATTATATGTACTACAAGAGTGTTGCTTGTGAGATAGTGTTTGTAGAGACTGAAAGATGATTTCAAGATATTGCATTTGCTTGTTGTTTTACACAAATAATTAGAATTTTAGATTTCTTGGGGCCAGTCAATTCTATAAGTGTTCCATTTTGAGATATTTTTTTGTGGGCCACATATTTTGAAGACTGATACTTCTTTTTAAAACAAGCTACTTCAAAACAATATTTAAGAGACAATAAGTTTACAAGGATGCTTGTTTTGTGGGTTCTACTCATACTTCCTCTGTCTCATAGTTGAGAAATTGAAGATGATGAGATCGAATGTCATAGAATTATTTCCTATCTTAGGAAATGGTTTCCAGCATCATGTAAATAGCTAGGTTAAAACATACTTCCATGTCCTGCAGATTATAAGCTTTTATACTTAAAATATAAAACATAGTATAATGAGCAAACAAGCCTCAATCACAATGCTTCTTAGTTTTGAGAACCAAAATATTCCTTGCAATTGGATTCTTCATCTTGACTTTCATTAACATTTCTGTGCATGGAAGATTATCAGACGAGAGAAGCATATATTCTTGATTTTGTAATATGAAAAAGACTTTATTTTTAACCACAGCCAGCCAAGTCTCAATCATTTGGAATACCATAAACAATTTTGTGCATGGAAGATTATTAGAAGACAAAAACATATATTTTTTATTCTGTTATAAGAAATGTTCTTTGTCTTCAATTTTAACGATAACCAGGCCCAGTCTGAAACCTGTTTCAACACCCCACACTTTTAATTAGGAAAGGAATTCCTATGAAATGATTCCTTTTGTAAAAATGGACGTCTTATGTCTAGAGTGACAAAACTTATGGGAAAATTATTTACATATAATTTTCTTTTATGCGAAAGGTAGCTCCTAACCTTAGAATACTTGGTAAGGTTCTCCTTGGCATTAGATGTTTACTGTTTTTGTTTAGTGCCTTTTGCCAATTTATACTTGGCTATTATTGTCTAATTTGTTGTCTTTGTTGTGCTAGTCTGATCTCTTTGTTAATTTGATAAAAATTCTTATTGATGTTGACATGATACATCCTCTGCATGACCATGTGAGTTGAGAGGATACTAGACCTTGCATCATCTTGCTTTACTACAAAAAGCTCTCACCAATCGAACTAGACCACCATTACATTCAACTAATTCAATCTCACATTTAATTTCAATTATTTTAATAGAAACTTATCTCAAATGAATTGATTTAAATAAAAAATCTAAAAAATAAAATGAACCCATTTATCCATTTGTTTTTTTTACAAATATAAAAGAACTCATAAAAAATAATGAAGAGCATACCAAGAAGCAAGATATGTCTATACATACATCAAAGGAGTATCCACAAAACAATTTTCTACATTTAATAATTAAATTAAAATTCACAATACAGCTCTACACAGATTTTAATTTTAATTATTAAATACAAAATATTATCTTATCAAACACCCTTTTGATGTATATTGACATATCCTAGAGAAACTCTTTAAATTAGATTTTGATAATTACAAATCTTTCCAATCTATGTCAATAAGAGAAGAGATCCCATTGTACGAACAACTATCTTGTATTCTGAGACATTATAGCATGTAATAAGAGGAACTGAGTATCCGATACTTATTGCTCATTCTTGACAATGTGGCCATTGGCATATGAAATCTTTTCTAGCCCCACTTTCCAATCTTCAAGAGTTTGTGAAGGATATCTGGCATTGGCTTCATGCTTGGAAAGCGCTTCAACATACCTTCCTTTTCCTTTACAGATCCAGTGGATATCGCTGGGATCAATATTGTAGAACACAGGAACAATTGGCTTTTTAGTTTTGAGCATATACGATAGCTCAGCCAAACACCATGGGGATTCTGCATATTTGGGAGAAAATATAGCAATCTGAAGGAAAGAAGATTTCATGGCCTCTTGTATTTCAGAGGGTATTGAATCACCTAGTTCAAGCTATACTTCATCTAAGAAGACTTCGAGTCCCATGAGCTTGAGAGTGTGGTAGATTGATTCAGCCAGGGTTTTCTTGGTGTCAGGGCCACGATGGTTTATGAATACATTGTAAGGGACCTTTTTTGTTGGAGTTGACGACAATGCGGATGTAGATGGTGGAAGAATTTTGGCAAAAGCTTTACTATGGTAATTAGTAAATACCTGGATCCTACACCCAAGCTCCGTATTCTTGTGTTTAATTTTATAGTTTTATCATCAATGAGATTAGATGATTTATCATATCAATTGGAATTTGTGAACCTCTACTATTACATAGAAAATGAATGCAAGTATGTGAGTAAGGAATCATTGTGGACGTTTGCACTTTTGTACAAGTATCAAGAAACTAAAACTTATATAACATGCTAACATATTGTGAATTCTTGTACTTCAAAAACCTCTCCACAAATTTCTTTGCAGGAGAGATCCCTAAAATTGGAGTGATGGGAGGTTTTACTAATATTTTGTAAGTTCATTCACTGTGCTTATGAATTTTTTTTGAGTAAAATTTGTGGCATATATATTCCCATATTTGCATGCAGGCTTTTAACTCTCATGGACTCTATTACAATTGAAAAGAAACACAACTTCCATCTCACATGAAGGTTGAGTGATTATCCATAGATTATGGAAACATCAATATTGAAAAATATTCATATAGGAAATTATTATTGTCCTTTTATCCCTTTACCTGAGATGTCATCTTGGCATTGGTGCATTCAGATTTACTGGAAATCAGGACTTGTGTGGTTTGCAAGTTCAAAAGCTTTGTAAAGACACACTAGATTTCCCAGCTATAGCTCCTCATAATAGCAGTGGTATTCTTGGTGGTGGCAGTGTTGTTAAACGAGGCATATTAATGACTAACCCATTCCTTCATATTTCATCAATACCAAACTTGCACCTGATTGGAATTAGTGAATTTATGCCCATTTGATATTTGCATATTGCACACCCTATTATGAATCAGACCTCAAATAATAATTATATCTTGCATATTTCTTTTCTAAAATTAGACCTTATCAAGATGAAATATTTAATTTAATTGCCATGCATGTTGCCATGGGCTCTTTATACATTGCTTGATTTCATTTGTTTTAACCTATGGTTTCACAGCATTAACCATAAAAGTAATATTTCATACTTACAGTTGTTTTATTGCACATTACGCTATTCCCTATTTAGTAACTATGATTTAACCATCATAATTTAGAGTGGGAATGCTAGAAAGGGAGGGTAACATAAGCAAGGTAAGCCTCTCTGAGGATAAAAATGAAATGGAAGACAAAATGGAGGAAGTGAAGAAAAGAATTCAGAGTGTGGAGGGAACTTTGCAGAAAATAGCAGAGCAGAGCTATAGCATCCTCAAAGCTTCAAATGACAATATCAAAATTCTGATCAGTAAAGTTGAGGAACAAAGGGACAAAAAAGGGGAGTCTACCAATAGCAGTAATGATAAATCTCTGGGGGAGGGGCTGAGGATGAGAACCAGGCCCAACACTATGGAGAAGGATATGCAGGAGACTGATAAGGATCTGGCTGAACTTAAGGAACCAGTGGATAAGGCATCTGATCTTGAAATTCGGGTGGCAGAGATCCTCAAAGAATTTGCCTGAGCTATTCTCTAGCTCAGTTTTTTGGACTAGCTTTTTGTTTTTCCCTTGGCTCTATTTTCTGGGCTTAAAGTTTGATCTACTAGCAGACTGTGTCTGGCCTTTTCTTTTTGCTTTGGCTATCTTGTCTTAGAATACTCTTATAGCTATATCTTTGTAAATGTTTTAACTCTATTTGGGTTTTAGGGCCCCTTTAAAACCTATTTTCCTTAATCAAAAACTATGAATTAACCATCGTCCAAATTTACCTTTCATTTTTTTTACAAAAGGCAGGGACTCAAGCCCCACAGGGGCTCTTGTTAGTCCCTACCTATTTATAGGCAGAGACTTATGTTTTCATGTGTGTTAGTAAATAGATCTATCTTTGCTAAAATGCCTTCACAAATGACTCTTAGATGCCCAAATTTAGAAGACAAACTGAACTAATAGATGAAAAGGCTATCATGAGATTGATAACTTTCCTCTGAATTGTGAGGTACAGCTCCCTCTTCAATGATATTCAATAAATTACATAAATGGTTATGTCTTTTACTAGAAGACACAAAGGTTTTCTAACATTCACCAATCACTATGAGATGAATGCGATTATAAGATTTACAAGTTGGTGATGGGAGAAAAACTAGCAAATAGCCACAGGATTATCTACCAAGTCTTTCACATTACAAAGAAAACTGAGAGAATAACATGACTTTTTCTACAAATTACAAATTTGTTAACCAACTGATTTACAAACATGCACATTCTTGACATAATACCACAGGATTGTATCCCAGAATTAGAAAGAAACAACTATATAATTGATTTCAATCAGAAAAATAAATGTTCAGACCTCAAGCTCTAACATGCAAATATTCCTCTTTATTTCCAGAAAACATAACAAAATAACTGTAGAATCATTTTGTCCCTTCCAAGTACAAAAAAGTTATAGAAAATAAACTAATTCCCCACTCTCTTTGTTACACTAAACATGCAGAAAATATTCTCCTTTTCCCGTGCAGCCACAAGACTTACAGAAAAGAAGAAAAGAGAACCCTCTTCCTATATTTCCCTGTTACAATAATGTTTCCACCCCTCCCTCTGCATCTACAGAACTCCATATAGAAAAATAATAACCCCTTCTTTGTCTTTCTGTTGCATATTTATCTTCTTTTCCTCCCGATGACCTTTTTTCAATTTTAATAACTGAATCTTTCCTTCCAATAAAATCTCTTCATCCCCTTTCTTTTACTTTATTGGGCATAATGTTCTTAAACATTATGTTTGCAAGGGTAGTAATAAAACTTTAGACACATAGTGTATGTATCTTTAGACACATCGTGTATAGTTTAATTTTAAAACTTTGTCTAATTTAACTTTGGTGTTAATTTCTGCAGCCGTTGGCCTCTCTGAGATACCTCTACACAGTCATGTGTATCTTTTGATTGAAAACAAATTAGGCTAATCACTCCTGTCAGATATTGCATTATTTTTTCCTCCACAACATATCCAAAATTGGGCCCAATCCAACAGTGGAGTCAAAAGTTATGGCTCTCGCACCAAGACCTATTTTTTAGCCTGCTAATTTTCTGAACATATCAGATTTTAATTTATGCAAGTTGGTTGATATAGCTAGGAAAGGAAATAAAATGTTCTAGCTCCAATGTTGCACTGAAAATAATATGTGGAGAATGTTTGTATCTAAATATAATTGTTAAATTGGGAATCCATTTCCTTTTGAGCTTCTAGATAGGCACTGTGAGTTGTCGGCTGGGCACTGTTAGTTGCCAGCTAGACACTGTGAGTTGCCAACTGTCTTTCATCATGCCATGGAATGTGTGTGCTACCCCATCATATGCGAAAGTTTTGGAATTCACATAAAATCTCTTCAAAAGCTCAGGTCTGATAATCTTTAAAAGAATTTACCCGCAAAGAGTTAATTATTCGACCAGAATACTCCATCAGTCAGACCTTTGACTTGAACTTGAACTTGAACTTGAATTTGAACTTAGAAAGGTTCAAGGTTCAAGTTCGACTTTCATATCTAGCCAATTGAAAGACTGATGAATTTAAAAATTACAATTTTCTTATGACCTCTGACAGAAGTTGAACTTGAACTTGAAGTTAGGAAGGTTCAAGTTCAAGTTCAACTAAGACTTTTTCCTACACAAAATAATTGGCCGCGAGAGCAAAGATTAATACAAGTGTAACAATGTGAATTATGTCCTATTAGTTTGCAATTATTTGTCATCCATTTCAATATATTTCTAATGTTGTGTTTGATGTTTTGAACAACATAATTTATATTTTCAAAAAATACAGAATTTTGAATTATTGATTAGACAAGAGCAATTTTCCTACGGGTAAAAATCATTTTTTAGATTGGTAAACACCAATAAAAAATGCAAAATGTTGGACAACTATTTTTTGCATTATGTTGTTCACATGGCTTGAGTACAACGAGGACAGTCGATATTAAAAGAAATCTTGAACTAAAAATACTGAGGGCGCTATTTAATGAAATAGTGAAACGCAGAGTTAAGAAGATTAAGTTTCTTATGATAAAGTCGAGGCATTGGAGATCTTCACAAAATATATTGCAACTATTTTAGTTATGCATCTGCTACCGCTCCTTTTCAAATCTGCAAAACCCCTTCATATTTTCTCAATTTCTCTGTCATTCTGGTAATAAATTGATACTTGTTGACTTCTCTCTTCTTCTTCTGACGCATAATTTTTTCTAGTAATAATGGCACTACGATTTTGTTGTGTATTCTATAACAATTGAAAATGCCTTACTCTTCTCTTTAATTAAAACCCTTGAGAAGAAATTTCTTAAAATTAGGTTGCTTTGCGTGTGAAATGGATTTTTTTTTTTTCTGTTTGCTTTGTTTTCTTGAAACGAAAGTTATGGGGTTTGGTTTAAGTTCTGAATATTTTTTTATTTTCATGAAGGGTTTTAGAATTAGGGTTGTTGAAACCCTAGCATTTTTTACTGTTTATTGTAATACCCCAAAAATGGGCTATAGGTTCATTAACCTCCTACATCTTCAAATCGAATGAAATCGACATCGAAGTCCTAACCTAAGGCACATCGGAACATCATCGAATCTAATTGATTATCCTAAATTCTGCATTGGGGAATATTCCTAATTATCTTAATTATTTTTAATTTAAATGATTATTTGGCGATAAATCCAATTTATCATAAAGTTTGATTAATTAAGTATTTTCATATTTAATTGATTAGATTTAATTCTGCCACTTAATTATTTAATTGGATTTAATTATATTTATTCCTAAATTGTATTATTTAAATTTGACAATAAATCAAAATTCCTATCATTAATTAATTAAATTCTTATTTAATTGATTAATAGCACAAGTCAAAATTAATGATATAGTTTTTGAATAAAAGTTTGATTAAATAGTTAATTAACCCATAAATTAATTATTTAATTTCAAAAATCAGTTAAGTTGAGAATAAATCACTTTATTTATTTATTAATTCATAATTATCCATGTGCACATTTAAAGAGCAGTTAAACTCCAAATTAGCAAATCAATGCAAGTTGTTAGCTTTTTGAAACTCAACATCCTTTTTGAGTTCAAAAGTTGATCTAAACTTCTAATTCAAGTTGAACTTTGCTTTTGCATGATTTTTGTGAGTTAATCATCTCTTTATTCGTGATAACTCAAAAATCAACCTAAGTTTATCATGAGTGATTTATGGCTTTTCCCATACACCTCCAAAGCCCTGGATTTCTATAAAATCAAGGCCTCAGTTCTTCACAACCCATCTCATAATCCACAATTTCGCACACTTACGCAGTGAAATTCAATTCAAGAGTTGCACAATCACACTGGAGAATTGGAATTGGAGGATCAAAAGCTTATTGCGAATCAAGGCTATTGTGAGATCAATCTTGTTTTTGTATATCATTGTTAGATAGATTTCATATCAATTTCTTGTATAGATCAATTTCATATCAGTTTTCATTCATAATTGCATAGAAAAAAACCATAAATATAGATTAATTACATCGGATTCATATCTAGAATTTGCATCAAATCCTTCATTTAGGTGTCGTCAAGGTCACTGATCTTGATTCAATCTGAGAGCATCATACTTGCATCTATTAGAAGGCAGTAAATCACCTGGTTAGTTTAGATTCAATTACTTGCAAGATTTCAATTTTTGCTAACCTCTAATGTTTTACTGAAGTGTTGTGTCCATAGATCAGGTACAAAATTCACACACACATTTCTGGCGCCCATCGTGGGGCCTTGATATGGGTTTCCAATTCAATTCTATCAATTTCTATCTTTTTCTTCTCAGTTTCTGTGCAAAAATGCAATTTTTACATTGTGTCCGTATAATTTTCATACGAGTTTCTGACAAAAGTCATACTAGATTATACCTAGTGTCGTACGATAATGTATTTAATCGAGGCTCATTTCAGATAGCACCCATTGTCATTTGGGATTTGAAGTGTCATATGATCTGACACCCAGTGTCGTACGAGTTTTCAGACTATCACCTGGAAGCAGACCCAGTGTCGTATGAGTTTTCAGACTATCACCTGGAAGCAGATCCACTGTCGTACGAGTTTTGGCATCAGGTTTTCATTGTCATTTCATTTTTCAGGGTAGAGTGTTAGATTTGATTTCCAGATTTCAACTAACTGCTAATCTTAACAATTGAAAATCTCTGTTTTGATTGATTCCTACTGGGTTTGATTGAAAAAAGTGCAAGAATTGCTAAAAATAGGTAAACATCTACTAAGCGCGTTGCGAGGAATTCAGGTAATCTTCTCAGCTGATAAGACTTCAATTTGGACTTAAAACGAACATCTCATGTGTCTAGCTTGAGTGACTTTTATTGCTTTCCTATCACATATTTCAATTTGGGGCTAAAAATGAACATAGATTTGCTTTTAGCATCTTTGTTACATCTAGTTAATTAGGCCCTATGAACACTATTTGTGGCTCTTGAGAGAGTGAGTTTCCAGTGAAACTCTTCTTGATGAAGGAACCCTTGTAGGTAGGGAAAGGTTACTTTGGGCATCTCACATTCTTCTAGATCCATGTGTCTACAACTTTTGGTTGATGCATTCTCTCTCCAGAGGGGGATATAAATCATAAGAAGTTGATGTCATAGATCTTTGTGAGGCAATCTTAGTCTTAGGGTGCCAGATTAATCTGTCTGTAGTGTTTGGGTTAAAAGTGAAAAGGCTAGAGGATTATGCTCTACTCCCTTTTTGGGTAGTAACAAAAACTCAGATCCTTGAATCTAGAACCAAGTCTCCATGTGGTATATCTTGCGAGTCACCTTTAGAGAGGGTTAACCATAGTGGACATTCCCTTAATTGGGTCAACCACGAGGATGAAACCTCAAGTGGTAATAGCCATTTTCGCCATGGTAGTAATAGCTGCTACATAAATGTCCTTGTGGAAGAAATCTTCATAGGTGTGGTTCATTGGTGGGTTGTCAGATCTCCATAGCATCTCCTAATTGATTAAATTCTTCGACTGTGTCAAAACCCTAGTGCACTAGGATTGGAGTTCACCCCTTAGATCATAAAATTTGTAGAGTCAGACCATTACTAAAAACCCTAGAGAGGCCAAATTTTCATTTTCAGGAATATATGCATTATTGCAAAAATTTTCGGAACATACACAATTAGCACTCTTAGGGAGTAGCACAATTTGGTCACTTGATTGTTCATGCACAAAGGTTTCTTTTTCCCTTGTTCATTATTTTTAGATGTACTTGAAATCACTTGCTTGCTGTTTTGCGTGCTTGGTTATTAAAAATGAACAAATCTAGTCTACTCTTCAAATCTGGATAGTACAATTTGCAAACAATCCAAAACTGAAAACCCTAAAATTGCAAAATTTGAAGTGAAATTCCTTTCTTGAGTCAAAAGTCATCTCAAGAGGTCAGAAAGTCATACCAGTTTCTACCAACAGTCGTTTCACTGCTACCCAATTGTCATATGAGCAAATACCCAGTGTCGTATGAGTCTTCATGCCAGCAAATTCAAAAAGTCAAAGCCTACTAGCAATTGTCGTGCAAGTTTTTGCAACTGTCATAGGAGCTTTTCAACTATCATTTCATAGCATACCCATTGTCATACGAGTCTGCAAAGTGTTGTTTGGGAAAATTTTGAAAGTTGTCAGAAAATTGTCAGAATTGCCAGCTAACTAGCTTTTTCAGCCTAGTTCCAGAATCTGTCGAAAAAAATCATTGTGTCAGGAACAAAGCAATAGCTATTGAGAATCCTATCATTTTCCAAAACTGGCCTTTTTGAATCTGATTTAGCCTTTTGTTTAATCGATTTGAGTCCTTTTCATCTTGTGTCAAAACCTTGTCAGATCTATCCATCTTCAATCAATCTTCAAAAATAGACTAAGTATTGTGAACTCGTGTCCGCTATCTACCCATACACCTAAGGCACATTATCATTCACCCACATCTAATCGAATCTTCAAACCCATCATAATCTTGACAAGGTTGCATCATCTAATTTTTCTCGAATCAAATCATTCTTCAGTTGTCTTCATCATTTTCTTCTGTTTCACCCAAGGTTAATGGTGGAAACCAGAGCTACCTCACACAAGAAATCAAGAGAAACATCCCAAACCTTACCTTTGACTACTATCTAGGGTCCAACTTGTGAGCAACTCATCAATTCTGGTCTTTATGAAGATGATGGTTGTGGCAACCTTCGATTAAAGACTGGTTACATACCTCCTCCATCAACTCACGGAGGTAATCAACAAACGCCTCCTCGATCTATCCTAGGGAGTTTCAGAACTCCCACCATGTCTCAAGAAGGGACGAACCATGGATCTTAAGGAGCTCAATCTCAACATGGCACAGATTAGGTACCCACACCTGAATAAATTTCCCGATATCAAAATAACGATGAATTCAAGAAAATGATGAGGCATTTCTTGAAGGAAGATAGGGAAACATACTTTCTAGAGTTGGCTCACCAAGGAGCTAAACTACCTCCTAACTTTAATGTCAAAGATATCATCACACATGAGGAAGAAACTCCAATCATGACTATAATGAAACAAATGCATGCTATGCAAGTCAAACTGAATAAGCTTGAAAAGGAAAAAGAACCCAAGGAGTTCTCCATGGAGGCCCTATGTCCTTTTTTGTTTGACAAAGACTTATACATGCTGCCATTCCCAAAAAGAGTGGAGATGCCAAAGTATGATAAATATGATGGACACTCTGATCCTCAAGATCATGTCAGAGAGTTCCGTACACAATCCATGGAGTTCATGCATGAACTGACCTATTTGATGTGTCTCTTTCCTAGATCTTTGGGAGGAGCATCTATTCATTGGTTTTCAAGATTACCTCCTATGATTAAAACTTTTGAGGAGTTGATTAAACTATTTTATCAATAATACTCCTACAATATTCAACACCCGGTCACCATGATCGATATTTGTAACCTCAAGCAATATCCAGGAGAACCATTCCTGACATTCCTCAAGAGGTGGCGAAAGAAGTTCTCTTTATATGCTAGACTAATTCCCGAAATGGAGAAACTCAAAATATTTATCAATAATCTTGTTCCAAAGATCAACTACCCATTACAAAGGCAAGATCATACATCTTTTGATAAAATGGTAGATAACGTGATCAAGATTGAGAAAGTACTTGTCAAGAAAGGAGACATCACACTTCAAAAAGACAAGTACGAATCTGGATCTGGATCTAGTTCGAAGGATAAAAACAAAAACTGGAACAAAAACAAAGGCATTGTCATAGATGGTGTTGTTGACACTATCTGTACCCCATCAAAGGCACCAGCCTACAATCTAACTCTTGGTTCCCAAGCCATTAAAGCTTCAGAACAAAAGCCATCCAAACCATTTCAAAAGAAGCCAGAATACAAATCTTGGGATAAAAAGTGAAAATTCATTCCTCTTGGAGAATCTTTAGAATCAACTATGGGAACCCTACTGGCTAATAACATCATTTCTTTGCCAGTGATTTGACAATCTGATCTAGACCCTAAGCCACATTGGTGGAAAGAAAATGAATTCTATGATTTCCATCAAGGTAAAGGTCAAAAAACTAATAACTGCTTATAGTTGAAACACACTATTCAAGATTTGATCAATAAGGGAGACATCATGATTGATAATCCTAAAAGCAATAATGATCACAGAGCATTTACAGAACCATTTCTGCAACATGGTTAGGGAGTTTCAACTTCTCAACCTAACATGGGGGCAAAAGTCAATTACGCTTACCTTGGAAACAATGCTGTCATCAATATGGTTGAACCATGTCTCTCTAAGAGTTGCAATGTCATCACAATTGTACAAAGGGAAAGAGATCATTCCTTAGCTAATGCAGTTACTAGATCACAAGCTTAGGCCCATCTGAAAGGACAAATCCCAGATTCGTCTAATGTCCCTAAGATACCCTTCAATCTTTCATCTACTTCCAAATAGAAGGCTGCTTCCAAATCTTCCAATCCAAAGGATACAAGGCCTACATCTTATAGAATTGTCCAGCAACTTTAGCACACGAATGCCAAAATCTCTATGTTTGAATCACTTCAAATATCTCCAGCTCATAGAGATATCCTAGACAAAGCTTTGCTTAGATGTAATGTTCCTGATGACCTAGATTTAGATAGATTCCAAACTATGGTTGGACATCTTACATTGCTGCAATATATCTCCTTTTCAAAGGAAGATGACAACTCCCTAAGTCACCCACATAATTAGCCATTGCATATAGAGGTCTTGATCCAGAATCGTAGAGTCAAACGTGTGTTGATAGATGGCGGTGTTGGCCTAAACATTCGTTCTTACAGCTTGATCACACAATTAGGATTCTCAAAAATGGCTATTGATCCTTGAAACAAGATAACCATTAAAGCTTATGATGAACATGAAATATCTTCTAAGGGAACCATTGTCTTACCCATCCGAGTGGGCCCAGTCATCAGAGATACCACATGTCAGGTGCTTGATCTACCATTGGCTTAAAACATCCTTCTAGGGAGACCATGGATACATGAAATGCAAGCTATTCCTTCTATGTACCACCAATGTTTAAAATTTCCCTATGAAGGAGTAGAGGTTACTATCCCAGCAAATTTGAGTACAACTTGCAATACATTGAAGGAAAGTGTTGATAAGCTTGTTCCCAATAACAGAGAATCTTCCATTAAGAAGAAAAGTGTTGCTTCAACATCCAAGATGGAAGACATTGCTAAAGAAGTCAATATCAAAGAGAAAGGGATGGGAGAATATAGTATAGAGCCAATCTTGTCTTTGACATCTCTCCCTATCTCACCTAAGTCTTATGGACAATCCTTGAAACAGTCCAAATCAGAACCTAAGGAATCTCTTGAAGCATATAACAAGAATTTTGTGGCAGAACAAATATCCAAACAAGAGTTTGAAGAGGATGAAGCTATGCTTGCATGGCTATACAAAGATGAATCTCAAACTTGATCTGTCCAGAAATGCGAAGCTTCTCCAAGCAAAATTCCTCAGAGATCATATGGACCAGGGGACAAGCTAATTACTAAAATGGGATATACAAGAAAATGACCTCTAGGGTTACAAGGTAAAGGTATTTTGTCACCTCTTGACCATCAGGGTCGTACAAACAAAAGAAAAATAGGCTTAGGATTTAAGAAGAAACCCTATCACCTCAAAGGCAATTGTTCTTATGTCATAGAACAGATTGCACCAGGAGAACCCCTTCTCAAGAAGGAAGAGACAGAATCCTCAGATAGTGATTCACATAGCTCAGAGCTCATCCCCTATGAACATTTTCCTCAAGAAATCAAAGACCTTCTTGATACAAAAGATGATCCCATAAAAAGAATCAACATAGTAGAAACACCATAACCTACTATGGAACAAGAGATGGTTGCACTGCAAGAACCAACTAATATCGAAGACAATCAAATAGACAGAGAAGAAAATGGTAGCTATTTTGAGATAGATTCTCATGAGTACACATTCAAGTCTAAATCCAAGGGTAACCCTTCTTGGGGTATTCACCCTGACTTTACTCATGTCCTAAGATTTCCTAGAGGTCCTAAATTAGAATATGAATCTAATGACTATGAATGGGGAGTCATTCTAGAGGGGGATGAGCTAATTACATAAAAACATGTTGATATCATGCACCAATACGTACCTAAACCCAACATGAGTATAGAGAAAAATAATGAACTTAACACATCTGATCCACCTATGGCTGAAATGGACATACACATTGATGTTGAACCTATTCACGCATTGAACATTTTGAGTTTTAATATCACCTTTGAACTTGAGCATTGGGTCGGTACCAATGATGACAGATCCATATCCATAAACACCCTTTCACAAGCCTTTCCCAACTTGACTATCTAATGTCTTGATCTTATTGACCAAACTTCCATGAATCCAAGCCATGGTGTTTACACCTTTCCCAATGACTATGCCCTTGCTTGTTACCTCAATGTAGTTGAGCCTATGAGGACTTCCATCAGCAAACCAAGCATCAGCATGACCGAGTTAGACATCAAATATCTTAGCCAAAAGAATAAAAGTAAAAAGAACAAGCGTTCTGAGGGTGAAAACCACTTTGTGGCAGTCTCAGAACCTACAAAAGTAAAAAGAAAAGATGTATCTGAAGGTGAAAACCTCCCAGAGGTGCCTAAGGATGAGATATTTGATGTCCTTCCAAGTCATTTACAAGACAGATCTCCAGTTCTAATTGAGCCCAGTCAATCTATCAATTTTGGTACAACAGAGGAACCACAATTGGTACATGTAGCACAATCATTATCAGAACAAGATAAGCAAAAATTTATTGCATTCTTAATAGAAAAAAAAGATCAACTTTGCATGGAAATATTCAGATATGCTAGGGTTGGATCCAATTCTTATCATGCACCATCTATCTATAGCTCCAAATGTCAAACCTGTTAAGAAAAATTTGAGAAAGATGCATCCACATGTTGCACTCTTGGTAAAAGCTAAATTAGAGAAACTCCTAAAAGCCGGATTCATTTGTGTCATAGACCATGCAAAGTGGATCTCTAATATTGTACCTATTTCTAAACCAAATGGTTCAATTAGAGTGTGCACAGACTTTAGAGATGTGAATAAAGCATGCCCTAAGGATGATTTTTCACTACCTAACATTGATATGATAGTGGACATGACTGTGGGTTTCAAGATGTATTCCTTAATGGATGGTTTCTCTGGATACAACCAAATAAAAATTGCTCTAGAAGATCAAGAGAAAACTGCTTCCACATGTGCATGGGGTACCTTCTATTGGAATGTCATGCCATTCGGACTTAAAAACGCTGGTGCTACATATCAAAAAGCAATGATATCTATCTTTCATGATATGATGCATAGAACAATGGAGGATTATGTGGATGACACATTAGCAAAATCTATGATCAGAATAGAACATCTAAAAGACTTGAGCATGATCCTTAGACAGAATGAAAAAATTTAGTCTCCGACTAAATCCTAAGTGTGCTTTTGGAGTCACTTCTGGAAAGCTCTTGGGGTACATAGTCTCAAAGAAAGGTATTGAGGTTGATCTAG
This sequence comes from Chamaecyparis obtusa, assembly GCA_027943335.1. Lineage (NCBI taxonomy): Eukaryota > Viridiplantae > Streptophyta > Pinopsida > Cupressales > Cupressaceae > Chamaecyparis > Chamaecyparis obtusa. The sequence continues at coordinate 13,646 of BSBK01013735.1, read as the reverse complement.
CAAAGGTTAAAGCTATCATGGAGATGCAACCTCCCAAGAACATTAGTCAAATGAGAACATTACAAGGGAGGTTATAATCTATCAAGAGATTCATATCATAGCTTGTTGACATATCACAACCTTTCACAAAGACATTACATAAAGGTGTGACCTTTGCATGGAATAATGAATGTGAAAAGAACTTTGACCATATCAAGACATATCTAGCAAATCCTCCTATTTTGATGCCTCCTATTCATGGGAATCCATTAAACTTATATGTCTATGCAATAGATACATCACTGGGGGCATTGCTAGCACAACATGATGAAAACAAAAAGGAAAGAGCCATATACTACATCAGCAAAACTTTAGTGGCTTATGAGAAGAACTACTCTATGATTGAAAAAGCATGTCTAGCTGTGATCTTTGCATCATAGAAACTGAGACACTACATGTTAGCTCATACCACTCATTTCATAGCTAAGATTGCTCCACTCAAATACCTACTAAGAAAAGCTTCCCTCACAGGTAGACTAGCCAAATGGGTCATGCTCTTAAGTGAATTTGACATAGAATATGTTGAAAGAAAAGATATTAAAGGTCAAGTAATTGTTGATCAGTTAGTAGATGCACCTTTGTTTGATGATACACCAATGCAAATGGAGTTTCCAAATTCCTCTATCATGAACATTTCTTCTAGAGAATGGAACTTATTCTTTGATTGCTCCTACACACAGAATGGGTCTGGAGCAGGCATATTGTTCATAACTCCTCAAGGATACTCGATACCAAAAGCATTCCGCTTAAAGTTTCCTTGTACAAACAACATTGTTGAATATGAAGCCCTTCTTAATGGCATGAAACTGGCAATTGAGTGGAGGGTTACAGAGATACACATTCATGGAGACTCACAACTTGTTATCCATCAAGTCAATGATGTGTACCAAAAAAAAGATGAAAAGCTCATTCCATACAAAAGAATGATAGATGATCTAAAGAAGTACTTCATCTCTATCACATTTGAGCAAATTCCTAGAATAGAGAACAAGGCTGTCGATGCAATGGCAACATTATCTACTCTATTACAGCAACCTGAACATGAGCTACGCTATGAGTTCCTAGTGGAAGCCCTATCCTATCCTGCATATGACTCACCTGAAACCCACTTTATCTGCACTATTGTAGGTTATGACTCATCCAGATACAAAAACCTCTTTTCCTATCTCAATGACCAAATCATTCCTGATTCCTTTAACCGGTTTGAGAAATGAAACCTTATCCGCTTCGCATCCTGATATGTCATCATTGGTAATGATCTATACAAATGAGGTCTAGATGGTACGCTACTTAGATGTTTAGAGCGAGAAGAGTCTCAACGTGCCATAGAGGAAGTCCATGAAGGTATATGTGGGTCACACTCGAACGGTTTAACACTAGCTTGAAAACTTATTAGGGCTGGGTACTATTGGCCTGAAATGGAGAAAGAGGCTATCAAATTTGCTAAAAATTTTCAAAAATGTCAAGTTCACAGCAACTTGATTCACGCATAGGGAGAGATCTAATTCCCTTCACTACACAATGGCCTTTTCAGCAATGGGCTTTTGATCTTATCAATGCTATCCATCCACACTCTTCTAATGGACATACCCATATAATCATAGCTACAGATTATTTTACAAAATGGGTAGAAGCAGTTCCTTTGACACAAGCTACTAGAAAACAAATATCTATGTTCATCTTGAACTACATCATATGCAGATATGGGATCCCACATTCTATAATCACAGATAATGGTGGACAATTAAAAAACAAGGACCTAGATGATTTATGTGCTAAATTAAAGATTACTCAACATTGGTCATCTATCTACTATCCTCAAGGGAATGGACAAGCAGAAGCTTCAAACAAAAATCTACTGAAAATCTTGCACAAAATAGTGAATAAAATAGGAAGAGACTGGCATCTCATGATCAATCCAGCTCTTTGGGCCTATAGGAAAAGTATCAGAACACCTATTGGGGCTACTCCATTCACTTTAGTTTATGGGTCTGAAGTGGTACTACCTATTGAGGTTGAAATCCCATCACTAAGAATTAGAATGCATGGTCTAGTAACTGATGATGACTACAGAGTGTCTAGGTTGCAAGAACTTGAACTACTAGATGAGCATAGACAAGTAGCGTATGATCATCTCAGAGTGTATCAGAAGAGAATGTCTAGAGGCTACAACAAGAAAGTCAGACACAAAGAATTTCAAGTTGGTGATCTAGTCTTGAGAGAAAATCCTAAAAATCAATCACATCGAGAATGCAAGGGGAAATTTGAACCCAACTGGCTGGGTCCCTTTGTAATCACTGCTACTTTTGGCTCTGGTGCATGTCAACTCTCAATAACTAAAGGAGAATAGCTTCGAGAACCAATCCATGTTCTCCATCTAAAGAAATTCTATGCCTAGGGCATTCAGTGTATGGTAAAATGTCTTGAAAAAAATCTTTAAAATCTGAAAAAAAGTCCTAAAAAAATGAACATCTTGGTGAAAACCTAGCAATGGGTGCCTTGATGATTCACAAAACAATTGGAAAAATATCAAAAAAATTAAAAAAAAATTAAAAAAATGAAAAATGCAAAAAAAAAAATGAGAAAAAGAAAAAGTGCCTTGGTGAAAACCTGGAAACAGGCGCCTTGGTAGCAAAAATAGAATCTCTACCAAGATGGTGAAAAATTGACAAATGGGCGCCACTTGTTCAAAATTCTCCATCTATCAGCGCAATCTTGGTCTTTCCCAACTTTCAGTCTACTTTAGTCTGTATATATCCTTGTTTCAATAGGTCGGTTTGTACACCAATTAGCTCAAGCGTCTGTATCCTATTAATGCTTAACACTTGGGGGCAATCAATGTCATATCCTATGGTCTCTAGTATACCTTAGGAAAGTTGTATCCAGTCAAGGTCCTTTAAAGCTTTATCTGAGCCAGTCAATTTGTCTTCTCTCTAGAAAGGATTTTGCATCTACATCAAAACACAAACATCAAACACAAATTGAAAACAATCTATGCTTTACGTGCTTTTATCTCCTTGTATGTTTACTGATTCACATTGAGATTTTTGCATATTATGTCCTTTCAAGCTCTTTGATGATGTCCTTTTCAAGATTTAGAAAGTGATGACTGGGGGCATAATCTTTTCTTTGTTTTATGCTTGTACGTGAAAATCTAACTTTGTAAATTCTAGATTGAAATGGTGTCTGACTGTAAGAGCCTCTATCTCGAATTGGATGGCTATGCGTACCTCGACCATTGATACCCAAAAAATTCAAGGAATTTTGATCTAACTATTGTCTTTTTGAGTGAACTCTTGCTCCTACTGTGAAACGTGATCTTACCTAAGGATGTGAACGATAAAGGGTCACTAAGGGCAATTCACATTGGATTCAGACTGATCTCTTGACTATTTGATGTGTTTGTAAAACACGAGGCGTATTCAGGTCATCACAACATTTCTATTTTGATAGTTATACAAATTGCTATATCAAAATGGATATGATATTCAGGTCATCCTAGCATTTGTGCCTTGGTGCTTATATCTAATTTGACATTCCAAAAATAAAATCAATATTCATATGTCCATGGTTATTTGACCAGGGGGTGTTGTATTGATTCTTGCGCATAAAAATTGATATTCATATGTCTATGGTATCATAGCTAGTGGGCATTGTATTGATTTATCCAGTTACCTCAAAGTTCAATGATGATAACAAATCAACACATGATTAGTGACTAGGTCCTAGGTCTTAGGTGCATTTTATTTTGCATGTCTCTTTGCATTTTGCACTTTGCATGATCTCACAAATGTTTGAAACAAAATTCAAAGCTTAAGCAATTCTTCATATCAATCTTTCACATCTAGCAAGAGCTGAGCCTAAATTGGTCTCTTCACTGAACTACAAGCAGTAACCATCCTGGGTTAAACATCCTTTTGACATAAGATTGAGTACTTGTCTTCATCAATACCTGTAAAACATATCATGACAATCGTTGCATTTACGTTTCATATCAAAATCATTTGTTGCATTATATTTCATCTATGAACATAAGCATAAATCATACATCCTTTCATAATCATTACATTTGCATAGCATCCATAAATATGAAAGAAATCATTGCATTGCGTTGATCCATACATACATTCTACACTACTCATAGCATAAACATCACATGATATCATCATAAATCAAAATCATGACAAGTACAAATAAAGTCACAACAAAAAAATTGATCTCATATATATCATAAACTTGAAATATGTCAAAGGTGCACTACTGGTACAATGAACAAAAAGAATGAGCTCCTGAGAGCTATCAGAGTCGGAACAGTATATCAATGATCAAAAGAAATAGAGTATATCAAAACATAAGAACATGGATCAACTATCAGCATGCTCCTCTGCATCTGGTGGATGAGGAGGTGGTGCATCTAGTATAGCCTCTACTCTCGGTGCCCTAGCTCCCTCTGATGCTGCCATATAATCTGAGTATGTGGTTACTCTCTGCTCAGCAAGGACAACAACATAGTATGTAGACACATAGTATGAAGCCCATGAGGTCTGATGGGTCACCTCTGCCTATAAACTCTGAACCTCTAAACGAAGCTCTGTGCACTATCTATCCACCTCTATATACCTCTCCTCCCACCTAGCACTTTATACCTTCAGGTCTCAGACCTGAGCTCTAAGACTTCTAATAACATTTGCTGAAGTGAGAGGAACAGTAGGCTCTACCTCAGCTGCTGGCATCTTTGTATCCTGTGCTACCTGTGCTGGTGTCTCTGGCTGCTGATCAATGGTACCTACTCTCTATGCCTTACAATGTCTAACCTAGCACCTAGATCAAAAGGATCATCTACACCTATATCTAAACCACCACCTACATACTGATGAGTTGCTAGAACATCCTCCATTGAACCAACACTGCCCAAAGTACCACCCTCACCCCTGGTCCGTCTCTGAGAACCTGTGGATGTACCTATTGTAGATGTAGAAGGATGAGTGGGCCTCATATGTCCTGATGGCCTTTGAAGGGGAGCCATAGCTCTAGGTCTAGGTGGTGTAGGATGCACTACCTACGGTCTCAGACCCTGTATAGCAAGAGCCCCTGTAACATCCATCACCTCCTCTATGGAGGGTATCAACTCTATGGGATCTAAGAATCTATGAATGGGGTGCTCTACAAGCCAAGATATGTATCCTTCTGTGACACCTACATCGACAACCTGTGGAAGGTAGTCCCAGTCTCTACCTATGATACCATTGTACTCCTGTAAACATAATGAATATGTGAGTCGAGTTGTCCATCCAAGGCCGATCTCATGAACTATACGGGCATATGCAGTGTAATCCCATGGGGCATCCTGAATGTGTCCATACTGACACCAGACTTTGGTAATAAAAAATCTCTCCAAAATAGTGGAGGACTGCCCAATAAGTATATGACTCTGACAAAGAAAACTATACTGCTCCCTCGCAGTGGGCCAGGCCTCTATTTGCAAGTAAGATCTCCATACTACAAAAGTCATATCATCCAAATAGCACTGCTAGTACTCTGTATGTCCCATCCAAACTTGTGTAACATAACCTGCATAAGCATATATCATAGGCTCCTGTGGCTGTCGCTATGATAGGAAGACTAGTCTCAAGACTGGGATATGCTCCCAGGCCCATATCTGTAATACAAGAGCTCCAGAAGTGAAACTCTTGCAATCCTAATACACGACCTCGTGCATCTCTACAAACATGTGTGCCAAAAGACACTAACCCCAGGAAAGCTCAGTGGGAGTAGCCATAAGAAGTGCTACCATCGGGGCCCATCCCATCAAGAAACCATTCTATTGATGACCTGGTATGATGAGCTCACCGATCATCCCAGCAATAATGCACTCTAAGCGGTGCGTCTGACCATATCTCTGTACAAGGGTCTCCTAGGAAATGGATCCTGTCAACTGTGTGTCATCTCCGAATAGACGCCTAAAGGCATGAAGACCTATCTGCCCAGTGCTCACATACTCCGGGTGCCAACTACTATGGAACAGAATGCGTAATATCCTATACACATCCTTGGGAGCCACGGTGATCTCCCCAGTCGGTAAATGAAACTTCTGTGTCTCATAATGAAATCTCTTGATAAGTGCAGTCAACAGGCCATGATTTACCCTAATATCGGTTAAATGGATCAAGTACTCAAAACCACATGCAGCAAGATGATCCCTCATAGGGTCAGAAGGGTGAGACACATAATCTTTGGGTCACTGGATATGAATGTCGAACATGTACATCTAGATATGTGACATATATTATACAAAAATAGGGTATTATATCAAAAATTGGATTCAAAATCAAGCTTCTAGTAAAGGAATTGGATAGTTTGGTACTTTAGAAGGTAGGTCAAAGAGTCAACAATTAGGCAAAAAGATCAGAAAAGTCAAAATTTTGACCTAAATATTAGTTTTGAGCTCACTATTTTTCATACAATAGTCCAGACTGGCACCAAAAGTTGTACGACTTTCCACAACAGACCAAACAACAACCCATGGTCATACAACACTACTCACAATATCATACAAGTTTTGAGGGGCCCAATGAAATTTCATAAGACTCATGGGTCCCTCTCATACAACACTGGGTGGGTCATGAAACGACAAAGCAAATGCAATTCAAATGTCGTATGAGTTTGGCATGGGAATCGTACGAGTTTTCATGCATGCAAAATTAAAAAAGTAAAATGCGTATGAAAAACTTAAAAAATGCTACAAAACATAAAAAAAATTGATATTCAGAGAGGTAAAGAGGTCCACATACCGGATGTCCATACCGCCCAGGTCCCTGGTGTCTCTGGCTGTGCTCAAATCGATGTGAACTCACAGGTACCTTTGGTTCTCATTGCTCTGCCATTTTCTTCTTCTGAGGGCTCCACAAGATCTTCAAAGTCAAATGGTTGAAATGATTTGAAAATGACCTTTTCGGCCTATATATAGCTTTTGACCTAATTTTCAAAAGTGCTCCATTTTTCACGAAAATTGCACCCCTGGTTAATTTCGACGTTCTGAATCCATTTTCGGGATCAAAATCAAAATCTAAGATCATTTGATATGTCAAAATTATGATTTAAATTTTTTGGACCCAGGACATTCTACTGCTTGCACATTTGACCTTCCATCATCACAGAGATCCAAAATTCAACTTAACTGATTATCTTACATCAGACTCTCAAAATTTCAACTTGGTTAACTATGATCAACTCATGGTCAAACCTAGTCAAACTTGGTCTCCAGGACCTCTAAATGATGCAAAATGCATTCTTGAACGTTATAACCAAGTCTCAAATCAATTAACATGCTTCTAAACCATTTCACACTAACTTTTCTTGTCAGATTTCAATTTCAATCCCAAAGGGGGCATGGTATTACATATCATTCAAAGTCTGTGAATCAATGTTGTCTATCAAATCTTTCATCAACAAATCAAGACAACAACCACATCTAATTATTGATTCATCAAAAGTCCTCATCACTCCGGGGGGCAAAACTATCATCGCTTGGGGCATATCAGATCCATCGAGATCCATATCAATTTGGTATTTTCCTAATCTTGTAAACAGTATTAGCTTTTCACAAATATCGATTCATTAGTGTTATTTCCTTGGTTCTTCGGTAACTGAAGGGTTCAGATGTGATACCAACGTGATTCAATATAAGGACAATCAGGTCTAGAATCAGTTACTCACTTCTTCACAATCATAAGGTTTGAAATTAGGTGTTTTGAAACTCTTTCATAATCGTCGGTTCATCGCTGCTATAGTGAACACTATCTTTCATCATTCAAGACCTACTATCATCAAATCTTTCAATTGGTTTATCTTTTCATATCAGTTTCATATCTTTATCCTACACAGACTATCTTTGAACAACTGCGCTTTGCACAGTAATTCAAAGAGGGGAAAAATGTAATACCCCAAAAATGGGCTATAGGTTCATTAACCTCCTACATCTTCAAATCAAACAAAATCGACATCGAAGTCCTAACCTAAGGCACATCGGAACATCATCGAATCTAATTGATTATCCTAAATTCTGCATTGAGGAATATTCTTAGTAATATTCCTAATTATCTTAATTATTTTTAATTTAAATGATTATTTGGTGATAAATCTAATTTATCCTAAAGTTTGATTAATTAAAGTATTTTCATATTTAATTGATTAGATTTAATTCTGCCACTTAATTATTTAATTGGATTTAATTATATTTATTCCTAAATTGTATTATTTAAATTTGACAATAAATCAAAATTCCTATAATTAATTAATTAAATTCTTATTAATTGATTAATAGCACATGTCAAAATTAATGATATAGTTTTTGAATAAAAGTTTGATTAAAGAGTTAATTAACCCATAAATTAATTATTTAATTTCAAAAATCAGTTAAGTTGAGAATAAATCACTTTATTTATTTATTAATTCATAATTATCCATGTGCACATTTAAAGAGCAGTTAAACTCCAAATTAGAAAATCAATGCAAGTTGTTAGCTTTTTGAAACTCAACATCCTTTTTGAGTTCAAAAGTTGATCTAAACTTCTAATTCAAGTTGAACTTTTCTTTTGCATGATTTTTGTGAGTTAATCATCTCTTTATTCGTGATAACTCAAAAATCAACCTGAGTTTATCATGAGTGATTTATGGCTTTTCCCATGCACCTCCAAAGCCCTGGATTTCTATAAAATCAAGTCCTTAGTTCTTCACAACCCATCTCATAATCCACAATTTCGCATACTTACGCTGTGAAATTCAATTCAAGAGTTGCACAATCATGCTGGAGAATTGGAATTGGAGGATCAAAAGCTTATTGCGAATCAAGGCTATTGTGAGATCAATCTTGTTTTTGCATATCATTGTTAGATAGATTTCATATCAATTTCTCTTATAGATCAATTTCATATCAGTTTTCATTCATAATTGCATAGAAAAAAACCATAAATATAGATTAATTACATCGGATTCATATCTAGAATTTGCATTCAAATCCTTCATTTAGGTGTCGTCAAGGTCACTGATCTCGATTCAATCTGAGAGCATCATACTCGCATCTATTAGAAGGCAGTAAATCCCCAGGTTAGTTTAGATTCAATTACTTGCAAGATTTCAATTTTTGCTAACCTCTAATGTTTTACTAAAGTGTTGTGTCCACAGATCAGGTACAAAATTCACACACACATTTATAAGCCATTGTAACACTGTTGTGTGGTCTCAAAACACCCAGAAAGTTGCAAGGTAACCGTTGACGCCAAGTCCTAACCATTTTTTGGATTGTAGATCTCTATATTTAAGAAGATTTGATAAAGGCACGTGACTTGTGCTAGGATATCTCTAGTGCAGTATGCATATCTTTTTGAAGGGTTTGTAATCATAGTTAGGGATTTTTCTTTGCCGCAATTATTGGCATAACCATGGATGAGATGAATGTAACAGCATTCTGAAACTATTGCAAGCTTTGTAATAATTTCTTTTATCTTGCACATAAATATATATAGGATTGTTCTAGATAAATAAGTGGGTATGTGCAAGATCATGAGGGGCCAAACTATGCCCTTAAGTGGCAATGAAAAATCAGCAAATTAGGGTTATTCAACTTGATGTGAAAATTTGAACTAGCTATCAACCTAATACCAAAAATTTATAAGAATAGAATCTGTAGGAAATTGAATATAGTTTCTAAACTACTAGGCATTTTGTAAAAAAAATTAATATAATTGGTGAAAAGTATAGATTCAATGCAGTAGTACAAAAATTTCAGGAAAGTAGACTCATGCCCAAATGTGACAGATATTTTTTTGTAATTTTATTCCAAAAAAAATAATTAACTATGAATTTTCTGCTACAACATTTTTAGAATAAAAAAACTCTCGTGTTTGACCACCTAACTCATTCAAAACTTTACAAAATTCAATTTTTTTTTTCGTTATAGTAGGGTGAAGCATAAAATGTGATGCATTTTTTGGATTTCAAAAATGTTTATACCGTCTAAAAGTTATAGTCATTTTTCAATCAGTATATAAAATCAGTACTTTAGAGGTAACTCAATTAGAAAATAACTAATAATTACTTACCGAATTCAAAATTTGATAGCAATTATAATCGATAGAAAGCTGATAATCTCCTTAAAATACCCTTTTCATTTCATCAAATTTGGGTGAAAAAAAAAATTGTCAGCTACATGGTCGAAGTCTGGAACTCAGAGAAATAGGGGGAAAACATGTTTTTGTGACATTTGAAGAGTTGACCAAGTAGGTTTGGTGCACAAAGCAATACCGAGCCTAATCGGGTACCTGAAAACCCCGACAAAATTTTGAATTTTAAATTTTCCCTCCCCTTTCTCCCTCTTAATTTATTTCCAACCCCTTTCTCCCTCCAATTTCTCCATACTTCAATATATTATATATCAAAAATTATATATTACATTATATATTATATATATTAAATATTACATAATATCTATTATAAATTAAATATTATAATATACATTTTACATTAATATTATATAATATATATTAATATTAAATGTTACATTATACATCATATATTATATATTATTTTATATGTATTATATATTAATATGTATTTTACAATATATCACATGATATCTTCATATTTAAATTATATGTAATATATATTTTATATTATAATATAAATATTATATATATATTATATTTTATATATATATAAAATATTGTTGTATATATAATAAAATTAAGTATAGTATTTATATAATATATATATATATATATATATTATATAGGACATATTAATACATAGGTTAATTACACCACTATAAGGCATCCAAAAGGTTTCCAAAGGGGTCATAGAGGGTTCCTAAGGGTCCTAACGCTTGAGAAAGTGTACTAGGACCCCTTAGGTCCCTGTGTAACTCCCGACAACACATTAGAGCACTCAATTGTGTCCCAAGGGGTCGTACGACCCCTTGGGACACACTTTAGTGTTGAAATGTGTCAAAAGGGGTGATGGGGACTTCCTAGGGGTCCTAATATACCTTATCACGTGTTAGGACCCCTAGGAAGTCCCCCATGACCCTTTTTGACATATTTCAACACTTAAGTCTATCCCAAGGGGCCATATGACCCCTTAGGACACACTTGAGTGTTCTGATGTGTCTAAAGGGGGTCAGCGGGACTTCCTACAGGTCCTAGTACGCTATATCATGCATTAGGACCCCAAGGAAGTCCCAATAACTCATTTTGACACATTTCAACACTCAAGTGTGTCCCAAGGGGTCGTACGACCCCTTATGACACACTTGAGAGTTCTAATGTGTCAAATGGGGTCATGGGGACTTCTTAGGGGTCCTAATGTGTTATAAGGCATACTAGGACCCCTAGAAAGTGCCCATGCCCCCTTTCAACACATTAGAACACTCAAGTGTGTCCCAAGGGGTCGTATGACCCCTTAGGACACACTTGATTGTTCTAATGTGTTGAAAGGGGGCATGGGCACTTTCTAGGGGTCCTAGTATGCCTTATAACACGTTAGGACCCCTAGGAAGTGCCGATGACCCCTTTTGACACATTTCAACACTCAAGTGTGTCCCAAGGGGTCGTATGACACCTTAGGACACACTTGAGAGTTCTATTGTGTCGAGAGGGGTCATGGGGACTTCCTAGGGGTCCTAACATGTGATAAGGCATACTAGGACCCCTAGGAATTCCCCATGACCTCTTTGAAACATTTCAACACTCAAATGTGTCCCAAGGGGTCATCTGACCCCTTGGGACACACTTTAGTGTTCTTATGTGTCAAAAGGGGTCATGGGAACTTCCTAGGGGTCCTAGTATGCCTTATCATGTGTTAGGACCCCTACGAAGTCCACATGACCCCTTTCGACACATTTCAACACTCAAGTGTGTCCCAAGGGGTTATATGACCCCTTAGGACACACTTGAGTATTTTCATGTGTCAAAAGGGGTCATGTGGATGTCCTAGGGGTCCTAGTATGCCTTATTACGTGTTAGGACCCCTAGGAAGTATCGATGACCCCTTTTGACACATTTCAACACTCAAGTGTGTTCTAAGGGGTGGTATGACCCCTTAGGACACACTTTAGAGTTCTAATGTGTCAAAAGGGGTCATGGGGACTTCCTAGGGGTCCTAGTACACCTTATCATGTGTTAGGACCCCTACGAAGTCTTCATGACCACTTTTGACACATTTCAACACTCAAGTGTGTCCTAAGGGGTCATATGACCCCTAATGACACACTTGAGAGTTCTAATATGTCTAAAGAGGTCATGGGGACTTCCTAGGGGTTCTAATGTGTGATAAGGTGTACTAGGACCCCTAGGAAGTGGCCATGACCCCTTTCGACACATTAGAACACTCAAGTATGTCCTTATGACATACTTGAGTGTTCTAATGTGGACATACTTGAGTGTTCTAATGTGTCAAAAGGGGTCATGGCCACTTCCTTGGGGTCCTAGTACACCTTATCAAACATTAGGACCAGATATAATTGAGTGTTCTAATGTGTTGATGACCCCTTCGAACACACTTGAGGGTTACAATTGTGTCAAAAGGGGGTCATGGGGACTTTCTAGTGGTCCTAGTATGCTTTATCACATGTTAGGACCCCTAGGAAGTCCCTATGACCCCTTTTGACACATTGGAATGCTCGAGTGTCGTGCGAAGAGACCCTTCAGACACACTCGAGCAGTCCAATGTGTCAAAACGGTCATGGGTACTTCCTAGGGGTTCTAACTTGTGATAAGGGAGTACTTGGACCCCTAGGAAGTCTCGGTAACCCCCTTTCGACATACAATTTAAATATTATGATCTATAAAGTTTATATATATATATATATATATATATATATTATTATATATATTATTATATAAAATTATATTAATATATAATTATATCTATAATACATATTAATCAATATATAAAATATTTACATAATACCCCTTAAATGTTATATATATATATAATTTGTACCTATAAATATAATATAAGTTCGTTAAATATAATTATATACAATATATATTAATATGAAAATATATATTAATAAAAATATATATTAAAATATTTACATAATACACCTTAATACCCCTTAAACATTATATACACACACACACAGCTATATATATATATACATATATATACATACATATATACATATATATACATACATATATATATAATGTATATACATATATATACATATATATACATACATATATACACATATATATATATAATTATATATATATATATATATACATATATATATAATGTATATATATATATATAATGTATATATATATATATAATATATTATAATGATAATATATATATTATATATATATATATATATATATATATATATATATATATATATATATATGTTATATATATGTATATTATATACTATATATATATATATATATGTATATATATATATATATAGTATATATATAATTATATGTATATATATATATATATAAATATTATATATAATATATATATTATATATATATATATATATATATATATATATATATTATGTATATAGTATATATATTATATAATATATATGTATAATATAT